>JAPYZM010000968.1:0-22657 GCA_030522845.1 Psyttalia concolor
TCGACACATTGAGATGAAAAATATTGTTCGTAACACGTGAAAAAAGTGGTTTTTGACTCGTGGGATTATATCACTCGCCTTCGGCTCGTGATATAAAACCCCCACTCGCCAAAAACCATTTTCTTTCACTTGTTACGAAATATACTATTTCACCTCAATGTGTCGAAAAAGTACTAATTCAGTCACTCAACGCGAAGCGGAGAGTGACTGAAAAGTTACTTTTCCGACACAGCGTGATGAAAATGGGGTTTCTCAGGTCCGGCGGCACGAAAACAAATATTTCTGCCAAATACTCATTAATTTGAGGCCAATGTTTCATTTTTCGACGGTCAATCCCTTGAATGGAGTAATTTTCAGATGACAATCATTACTGCGCGTAGTCTTTCTTGTACTATCGACCAGAACAGCTAGTTCACGTAAAACTGAATAAAATGCCCCACTTATTTTAATCCAATAACTCGTCTTCTTATTACAGTATTTTTCCATCCTGATTGTCCTGGTGCCCATGACCCTCTCGTCTCGTCTTGTCGTCTCTCGTGTGTCTCGTCTCGACTCGTTCAATTCCACTCTCATTTTGTCTCTCTAGCCGGGTCACTATACTCAGGTCAATATCCAGAGTTATATTCTCTAAAATCACTAGATGTGCGACGGGAGATATGAACTCCCGTGGATTGTTGAAGATATTTCGAGGTAGACAGAATCCCATTAATAATCTTGACTTTTTCTCTCATTAAAATTTCATATTCGTGTCAGTTAGACATTCAAATAGATGAGAAATGTCTCTATTCTTTCCACACAATGAAATCGCCCGAATTATTACGGAAAAATCCGGAGATATATTCAGCACGGTAAACGGTATGATTGAGAGTTTGTCATCAGGACAGAATTTTTTCCTGCTCTCCTCTATTCCCCCTGGAAATTCATTTGAATTGATTCATGAGTAAGTGTAATTGTAAATACATGTCGAATTGTTAAAAAAAAAATTTCAACCAGAATTTTGGCGAGGAGATGCCACATTTGTACAGTATATACGTATTTTTACAGAGGGTGGTTGGCCACTGGTGGAGAACAAGAGAAAAGTTCACGATAAATAAGTGATCGAACGTGTGACGCCGAAAAACCAACAATTGGCCCACAGTTTATGGGATTGCTTATTGAAATTTCTGTTGCATAATTTAATTATGATTTTTTTTTGCTGCAATTGTTGATATTTTTCCTGCAAACGGCAGAAATGAAGAATGAGAGATTAATGTTTCCCCAGATGCAATTGTTAGGCAGGATTTTATGTGAAAAATCAATCACAGTCACTGGATTTGACAATGAGAATCATTGACACTGTCATTTGGAATTCGGGTCACAAGGGCAAAGAATTCGGAGTGAGTGATGGTCTGGACATTGAAAATATTTACGTTTGATGGAGTTTTTGGACACTGCCCGTTGCTTGGATGACTGATCAAAAAAAATTATTATGTGGGCTAAAAAATGTGGAGAATGAGTGGATGTGTGGGGAAGAAAGTGCCCAGCAAGAGGAGAAAAATAGAGTGCGATGAGATGAGAGAGTTTGGAAGTGAGTCAGCGTTAGGTAAGGAGACCAAATCGAGGGCAATGGAGCTCATTATCGATAACCTCAGTCTATGTTTTAACGATATGATTTTCCATTTTATACGCTCATATTTTTTTATGGCCTTACCATATTTGTCAATTTTGGCTCTCGATAATGATCCGACACAAATTAAGAATTTAATGGTATAGATCGTTTGGGTTCTTTGACATCTGATATTAATGAAGAATTTAGTTTAACATGAGCATCTGTAGTAAGAAAAATTGGATGGAATTTTCCGAATCACTTCTCGGAAATTTTAATCGCATTGAATTATCATTGGAATTCCAAGGATTTTTTTTTCACTGAAAATTGACGTTTTCGTTGGAAAATCAATGAGAATTGAAAAATTTCCGATTGATTTTCAGGTTTGATTAATTTTCAGACTGATTGGTCTGAAAATTAATAGAAAACCCGAAAATTTGAATATTTGGAACCTAAATATTATTTCAGGGATGAAAAAAAATTCAGATTTTACTGAATATTCAATGTAACTCTGTACTAAATATTTATACTCCATTGAGTAATTTTCGCCTTTAAACTGCGGACAATTCCGAAATTTGTTTGAAGTCTGAAACTTGAAATTTCACGCTCTTCACCACCAACTCAACTTTACTATCGCTGTCTTAAAAATTAGTTGTACACGGTTCACAAAATCGAATTTTGTTGCTCGATTGGCCATTTATTGTCACACGACAAAAAAGCGCCCGACGCGCTTTACAGCAGGTCACATACGATCAAAGAAGTGGAGGCACTTCAGACGAATATTTCAAAAATTCGCTTATTCGTAATAAAATATTATGAAAAAATCTCTCGCTTTATTGAAGAAAGTTCTCACAGAGTAAATGAATTGATGGCCAATCACACGACAAAATTTTGTGAGGGAATAAAATGAGTCTCACGTCGCGTCTATACAAAAAAATTTTTCCGTGACCAAATGTTATCTGACCAGTATATTCTCAAAAGATATCATGACCGCCTGTGACGGTAATATCTTTGTGACCTGAGAGTTTTTCATTCCTGCCGTGTCCTCGCATCTCCATTTGCTCAATAAGAGTCACAGTTCCCAACTAAAAATCAATTCCCATTAAATCTAAATTAACTCATTACAAGGTTCAACGAATTATTGAGGAAAAACTACTTAGAAACATTCAATCTCGTAATTGGAATGAACCATTTCCCGTACTGAATGAGAGCTTTGTTTTAAAAAAACTGAATTCATTTGAATAGATTGGAAATCGGTCTGAACATTGGAATGAAAGCAATTAAACCAGTATCTGCGTTACCGAGTGAATTAGCCGGTTTAATTGTAGCCCCATTGCTC
Organism: Psyttalia concolor; assembly: GCA_030522845.1. Taxonomy (NCBI): domain Eukaryota; kingdom Metazoa; phylum Arthropoda; class Insecta; order Hymenoptera; family Braconidae; genus Psyttalia; species Psyttalia concolor. The sequence goes on from JAPYZM010000968.1 coordinate 2,925, forward strand.
GCGAATGCTACCTCGTATACATTTCGAAATTGTGGCAATCTAAATGGCTTGTGCGATATTTTGGTGATCGATGGAAATTGTAGAGAGCGAGAGAGGGCGAGTAAAACGCATTTCGATGAACGCGATATGTGACAATTCGTGAATATCCCAAGAGTTTGCCGGTTATTGCGGTTTCCCTGACGATAGGAATATGTGTAGTCGATGGAGGATGAAATAAATTTCACAATCATCAACACTGCAGCCAGGCCAAGGGTAAGGGGCTTTGGATGGTATAGGGTTGACTGCGTCAATTTTCAAACCGCACATTGCCACGAAAACAGCCTGCGGTGGTATCGGAATTCTATTCACTTTGTGCCCAGACGTGTTGATAAAATCCGATCGATTTTTTAAATAATATACCCCCTTCCATTCGGTCGTGATAGGTGAAAATTTCGATTTTCGGCCATATCTCGAGACTCAATGTAGACAGTGGCACGAGGTCAACTCCATTGGATTTCTCGAGAGATTTTAGTTCCCCTTAGAAGCCCCTCGTGCCGTCAAAAGTCAATTTTCAGCACTGTTGCCGTTGCTAGGGAAAAAAAAAAGGTCTTAGATAGTACTTTTTGGGTCACCTTGGCGGACTCAAATTCATTGTTTTCCTGATTTATCGAGAATTAATTGAGATACGCGAACGAGGTCAACGCCATCGAATTTCTGAGCAAATTTTGCATCGACAGAGATACCCCTCATGTCAATAAAAATTGATTTTCGATTGACCAAACAGTCGAAAAACCCACTTTTTTACGACCTCGTGAACCTCGTTTTTTTAACCATATCTCTACAGTGAAAAGAGACATCCATCCATCGTGAAATCCATTAGAGTCCTACGGAAACTCTGCATGGACACAGATACTCCTTATGTCATTAAAGTTAATTTGAAAAAAATCCTGCGTCACTTTTCGCACTTCTTAGGCCTAGGGGGGCATACACCGTACACATCGACGAAGAACATTCTGTGGATAAAAAAAATTAAATGAGTGTATGGCTTTTTGTTATACCCCCCCTCCCATACACTCGGGCTTGAATAAAAAGTCTGCAACTCGTTACATGAAAAGCTCGCAGACGAACACTCGGCAATGGTTTTTTTTTCAGCTGAGCTTTACTAGCAGAAAGAACCGAGACAGAGTCTCTCGAGGCTCCACTAGGGTATAAATGTGTCTGCACAAATGTATTGCTACGCATTCGAGGATCGTCAAGCGGGTACGTAATGTAACAAGGGAGAGAGAGAGAGAGAGGATTGGAATCATAAGCATCAGTGAATCGACGTGTCTCTCATTCTGCTCTGGTCTGGTGTTCCTTTCATCCGCCATCCTCCTCAATTTTGCGAGAGAAACTGCGTCAGCTACGAACGGAGTAGACGGATCATTGACCTAATAAGACGCTCGAAAAAAAATTCAATTCTCTCTGAAAACGAGGGAGCAGTAATTTTCCCGTCTCCCCCCCACCGACTGTACGAATTCAGTTGAGTACAGAGAAGAAAAAAAAAATTCCCTCACCGCAAGTGGGTGTGAAAATTCATGCTAACCAAGCCCACTGAGTCACGTATCCCGACAATGAGGTGAATTTCATACTTGTGAGAAAAGTGGGTCGAGTCACTCACTCGGTCTATTGAAAAGTGCAGGCGCAAATGGTGAATGGTCATCTGAATTTTACAAGTGTCTGGACAATGTGCACAAAGTTTTATCAGCTCTCCTGGACAATGAAATCGATGAATGGGTTTAGGCAATGCGGAGAAAAGGATGGGCAAATGAATTCCCGAGTAACGAGGGTGGTAACGAGAATAACGGCTGCACGACCCCAATTAAACTCGCATTTCAATTGAGCCATCCAATCAAGCTGGTCCTCTTCATCCACCCACAGTCGGTTCCACCTCTTACCTCCTGGCACTGACGTATACCCGGGGCTGAGGGTTGTCGGATTATCATGAGGACTCGGGCCTCTTATCTCACTTGACTTTTGTGACTACCATGAAGTTTCTACCGACGAGGGCAATCGAGAATGTTTTCGAGTTGAGCGAGTTTTCCGAAAAACCGCCTCACTCATTTCTTTTGGAATTGCATTTTTTTTCTCTCATTCCACTGGCATTTCTATTGCAATCTCAATGCATGGCTGGAGTGGCTTTTGAGTAATTAAAGAAATGGGTGGAATTCAAAGGAGAAATTTCGGCAAGCTGAAGAATTGCGGTTGTCGAAAGCACCAGAAAATGTTGGATGCAATTCATTTTGCCTCTTATTTCAAGATAGAACATCGATTTCCGTTTTCACCTTGAAAATGCTTTTGCCGGGAAAATGTTGACCTGATTTTCAATATTCCTTTTCATCGTTATTCTGTTAAGTAACAGCTGTAAACACAACGATAAAGCTTAGCTACCTTTTCATATAATGTCTTTTTGCTTAGATTCCCCAAAATCCCCCAGAATTCCGCTTCCCTGGCAGATCGTTCGATAGTGAATTAATAGCGATTCGATAGGGTATCGAATTCGAGGGTATTGTTCACACGGTCGATGGCCGGTTGATCGCTTGTCGATCTATAGTCGATTAATGTCACCTATTGAGCGGTGATCGAACAGCACTCGATCAAGTGAACAAGTCGAGTTCTTAATCGACTGATCCGTCAGGGTTATTATGTCCGTTTACGGAATGATTAGTTACGGCCGAAAACAACCAAAAATACTTATGATCTTGGGGTCAACCAGAGGTCATCAAATGTTAAATGTCGGCAAATAGGTTACCGGTATGTGTTGTCTTTGTAGGTCTAATCATTTACGTTTGTTTTGCCAGTGAAATCCAGCTGCCATATTGGAGAATTTTGTCGTGGTGTGGGGGATAAAAGGCGTCCATTATGTGGAGGACTTAAATTCGTGAACAATTTGAAGTTGCATCCTGTGTATTTTACATGGGGTACATTAGTATATTCTAATAATCAGTCTCCCCGTCTGAGACCTAGGAGCGGTAATTAGTAGTTCGGTCAAGGGCTATAATGAGCAGAGATTCTCGGAAATTTCCGAAAATCTAGGGATAAAAAAGAAAAAGCCGAGCAGAGACCTCACCTAGACCTTCCGCTATCTGTTCGCAGGTTGACAAATGAGGAGTTTTGTTTTTAAAGATAAACCAAACCAGTTGAAAATTGTGATGATTTTCCCCATTATTTTTTGAAAAGAACCTACAGAACACCGTTCAGTATGATCTGAAAGTACTGCTGATTGGATAATTCATATTCAAAACACAAACGAAATTGTCAAAAAATGGACGGTTGAAACTTGCGTGTCCGGAACAATTTAGGAGGATCCTCTTATCTCTTTAGAGCCATAAGGCGTAGAAAGAAGAACAGGTGTGCCTAAAAAATATTAAAAGTTATACATATTAAGTAGTTGAGATTCAGTTTTTATGATTTACAACTCTTGGAAATTCCTTGCATCGACACTCTCCAAAGAAACTTCAAACTAAACATGCGTACACATTCCGATGAAACTTGATGGGAAATGAATCCTCTCAACCAAAAGAATCGACTCCGTTGCAGACAAAAAAGGCCCCAAAAAAACAAAGAAGGGATCCAGGAGCTCTATCAATAAGAAATTTAACAATTTTCCACATTAAAAAACATGGGATGAAATCGACCATTGCCCCGCCCGTTCACTCGGCTCAATACCCAGAGATAATTATATGAGTTGATGAGTTGTTCGATTAAGTTTTTTACCTCATAATAGTACGAGTAGGTATTCGTCCAGTATTCGAGTGCGTCTAGCGCTTGAAACAAATCAAGTATTCTCTTAAAACATAATAATTTGGGGAGAGGTAATGTCCCTCCCCCTTTGGAAAGTACTAGATAAATAAAAGTTGTTGCTTAATTACTGCGGCCTAAATTGAATTTTTATCCTTTCCACAGTCTGCGGAAAAAATCCTTCGATACTCTTCGAAATAAGATTTAGTTATATAATTCCATGAGTAATTGTTGAAATCCAAGTTTTTTTTATTCCGATCATAAGTCATTTGGGAAATAAAACTAAACGTCTTTCGTTTGCAGCATCCGATGCTAAAAAAAATGAGACATGTAATGTAATTCAGAATTTCAAGAGTAAATTTATGATCAATAAAAATGCCGTAACGCACATATTACATCTCGCCCCTACAGAATTAAGAGGAACTCGTTTATATTTCAGTGTTGACGTTCCTCAATCTTAAAAAATTTAGAAATTAAAAAACTTCAGGACTGTAAATTTTATCACGAAAACTGGGCGACTCTCTGAACTTTGCTGACAAATGAAGTCCATTAAATTCTGAAGTTTTTTATTTTACAATTCACCTGACATTTAAAATTTTGATATTACCAAAATGTTATCCAAGGGGGCCAAAAATTGCAGAATGAGAGACAAACGTTGGACAATCAGGGACAAAATCACGCAGTACCGGGGAATACTGAAATTACACGGTAATTTCTCATGAATAAAACTCCTAGTGGAGATATACAGAGAAAATGAATGTTTGCAGGACGTGAAAAAAAATTACGAGCAATTGATGCTGGTAGAGTACGGAAACGCACCTCGAGGGAGTTGAAAATTCTCAATGGAGAAGTCAAGGAGTATCGGGGCATTCTAAACGAGGTTGAGAATGGCGACCGAAGAAGAATACACACAGTATTACAGGGTCACAAGGACTTTCAGTTGGCATATGAAAATCACAATCCAGGCGTAGGATTATTTTGTAGGGCCCTCACTCTATAATCTACCTCGAATAAAAAAAAATGAAAAATCTTATATTCTCTCTTCCTCCAGGCGGTTTGCGATGCAATTGACCAGGATAACTGCCTCAAACGACGTCAATTGGACAAATTGTACTACGTCAAGCGAAAAAAAATGAAGGAATTCTTTGATCACAAGGTTCATTATGCTCTTCCATTTCAAAAGCTCAAGGCTATTGTGGTAAAATTCCTTTCCTCAAAAAAGTCACGCTCGATAATGTCTTCACTATTTCATGTTCTGCAGCTGGATCATCGTTAATAGAGTTGACGTTGAAAAAATCTTAAGAGAAGTGATCAATTTTTCTAGCAAAGATTTCCACACCAGTTGCTTAAAACAAATTAGAGTGACATTGATATATAAGATTCCGTACGTTATTGTGGACAAGGGTACTTCCCTGGGAGTACCTATTTCTTATTTATTATTATTATTATCATTCAATTTTTTAATTATTACGTCAATTAATTTTCCTTCGATTTTGTAAGAATATCTTTGACTCAATAGTGAAGTAGGAGAACCCGAATTAGTGGACTCACTACTTATACTTTACTATACTTCGATTCCAGATAAAATTCTAATCCACTCGAATCACTGAAAACAAGAGAATTCTTTAGTAATCGAATTTTCAGACTTTTTATAGTTTTGATAATTCCACATTTATAACTTCTCCACTTTTCTGTAAACAATTAACATTCAGTGATAATTGAATTGTGGTGACATTGACGAATAATGTGGGACCCCTATAGCAAACTCCAGAGTGACTTTCTAATGAACATCCGTGAAATCCGAAGAGATAAGAAAACGTCATCACAGGCTCCCCTCTAGATATCTTTTCACTCGAGAAAAATTTTTAAAAAATATATAACTTCCTATCGGGAAGTTAATAAAACCATATCGACTTGAATCCCCTTTCCTCGTTCTGCCATTCCTCAAGCCCATCAAATACTATTCAATTGTAAAACTCTTCTGATTAAACAGCTTGAGTTGACACACTTGAGAGATGAATATGACCTGCAGTCCCTGGTACCGGAGCCTGATCGCGATCAACAGAGGCTCATTGCACTTTATCACGAAGCCCGAGCTAATGAGACTGCAGCAAAGGCTGTTAACAGGACCTACCTAAGGATGTTGAACATTCTTGAAAAAGTAAGCAGGGAATAACAATGAAAGTATTCAAAAAAAAAGAGACTCAATTTTTTGGTTTACCCAGCACCGAAGGTTCTCGCTTCTCTTTCCTAGTGTAAAGACGGACGTTGACTAAGCTATCATCATAAAACATTTAAATTAATGGCTGAACATTACTTGATTTCTTCTGTTTATCAACATATAAATGTTATTTCAAAGTGAAAATGCTATGATGTTCCACGTCAAAATTTTTTTTCACAAAAAAACGTGGAGAACCCCACACACCCCTCAACGTGGAAATATTTTCTATCTCAGTCGTTTACACTCCGCAGGAGACATTCTGCTTTGACGCAGTATTGGAGGCCTTGAAGGGGGACAGAGTGGAACAATGCACTGTCCTATTACGCATGACAACAATGGGTCAACTAGCTGCTGAGGATCTCGACGACACGCGTCAGCGATACACTAGAATGGCCAACGATGTTTGGAAGAATATGAAGGAACGTGAGAAAAATCTCAAAAGAGCTCGGACAAAAGTCAAAAACCTGTGGCAACATGCACGGTCTCTCGTCCGAGTGGAGGTATACGATTCCACTAAATGTCGAACAAATAAAAAAAAGAAAAAAGCTAAAAGAATGAGGAGAGAAGAAAACGTTTACGCTAACAGAAATTGACTTTTCCAGAGTGACATGGACTACGCGGAGACCCTGAAAGGTAGAAAGAAGTCAATAGTCGACGAAGATCTGAAAAAACAAATTGGCGAGCTGGATGCCACATTCGAGCAGGTCAAAGACGCTTTAATGATACGTTCCTCCGATGAAATACTCACAAGGTAATGGCCAGACACCTGTGGTCACATTGCTACAGCTCTCATATGGTTCATTGACTCGGTAGATTCGAGGAGCAGAAGAGGAAGAAGGAGTGTCTGATTGGGCAATTCAACAGAAACCTTGAGGATCGTAATTTATACTTGGATAAGAAGGAACACGCCTCTGTGATACTCGCCAATTTGGAACACTCTATGATTACTACGACTGGCCAGTAATATCTCTATTAGTGCACTTGTTAATTTAAGGTTTCTGGAGCGTGTGGGTAATTTATTGGGACACGATGAGCCCGAACGTAGTTAGAAATTATTCTGTTGTCTACTTTTCGATGGATTCCTCTTTTCTGTCGTTAGTTGGGTCATTGCAACACTCTTTTTTTTTTTAACGAAATTCACTTTCTTTTCTCAATCACATCACATGTGATTGAAATGTGACTATATTCTTCTTGAATTTCTAAATTTTTCATTATGACCGTTCGATTCCGTTCGGTAATCGTGTACTACTCAGTAAAATTTATTGCCTTCCTAATAAAAATTATCCAGCGGTGTTCATAATTTTCGTTCAAGATGTTCAATTTTGCTGTGAAATTGGATTTTATTTTTCCTCGAAAAACGAAAATGCAACCCAATTATCAAACGGAAGGTCAATTTTTCACCGAAAAACATTTCTCGCCCCGTAATTTTATACTACAGCCTAATCAACATGAAATTTTTATTTCTACCAAAATATTCCACTGCACTACAACATTTTTAACCCAGATATAAGGCGAACAAGAAAGAAACCCTAGAGCAGATAGAGTATCAAAAGAGAAGAAAAGCGGATTGCGAGAAAAAAAGGCGAGCCAAGGGTGAAGTATTAATTAATGTACGAAGCGCTTTGTTAAATATGCTGGGCTTGCTGGAGATTGTGAAACGAGGAAAAGGCGGTGGTGGAGGTGGTAAGAAGGCTACAAAGGATCATGATAAAAAGACGAGGGAGAAAGCCAGGCGTAATGATGAGAAGGAAAGTGAGGATGAAAGGTCAATGCGATCGTTCAAACCCGACATACCGAGAGTAGAAACAGTCGACACTGACGGTGAATAGATTATCATTTGGATTTAATTATGGTATTAATTACTGGGGCATTTGTTGCAGCTCTTTCTTTACTTTCTCAAGTAACTGTGAAGATGGCGATTCTCTCTGGAATGTGTAATTTGGATCTTGACGAGGAGAGTGAACGGAACGCAAGAATTTTGTATCAAAATTATGTGGCCGATATCCATTCAAAAATGAAACTTGGCGAGGAGGACGTTGAACCTACTGGTAAAGTATTTTATTCTGAGTCATTGAAATTTTTTTAGACAATTCTACTGGATTTATATCACAATTCTGTTGAAAATTCTGTTAGATTTTCGATTCCACTTGAAAATTCGGTAGTTTCCAAACAAGTTTAATAGAGCCTATTGATACGACAAAATTAATATACTTTGATTATTCGCTCTATGAAAATTGCTTCCTATTAAACTTCCTTTTTTTTCACTCTATTAATTTCTCCTCTCATTGTATTATTTTCTCCCAATAAAAATATTCACTATCAAATATCGAATATCAAACAGAAATATTCGATGGCAAATATTCCTATTGGACAAATCGAATGCAATTTCCGTAAAAGTCCCACCAAATCTAATGGAATTATCTACCAAAGGCGCCTGATTTTTCAATAGTTTCCTCATGCTTAAACTTCAGTAATAAAATAATAATTCAAAGTGAACTTCTGACCTGATTCCCTCCACCAGACCCCCACGTAGTTCATCATATTGAATATTCTTTTCTTCAATTTTCATAATTCATGTAGGGATCGTCGTGGAGCACGAGGTGATCGATACATCAGTCTTCACTCGAGAGGACATAAAAAACCGTAGTCAGCAAATCGTCGAAGCAAATACACGTTATCAATGATATATCCCCCATTACTCACACTTTATTCATAAAAATTTTTATTTTCAATACTTACTAATAAATTAATTAATTTCATTTATACGCCCCAAACCCAAACGCTCCTTTCTTTTCTCAAGTACCAGCCACGACGGTTCATTTTTGATTGAATGGGCATTGGGATATTTGTATTTTGGTTTAGTTTCCTTGAAGGGGTCGATCTCTTTGAGTTTCTTCAGGAGGAAGTCCTTATTGATGTCTTTTGGGTCTCGATACTTATCCATATATAAATTGAAGGGTCGGCCTTTCGGAAACCATTCTTGAGGTCGAATGTAGGGAGCGGGGAAGTCGTATTCGAAGATTGGCGCCTTCATTTCTACAAAACAATTAATTTAAAAAAAAAACAAACTTTAGAATTTTTTTGAAACTCTCCTAAAGGCATTCTCCGATTCGAAACAAAAGTTGGAGAAAGTACTAGGGGAAGAGTGATGCTGGTTATCACTGCTAATCTTTATTTCAGTAATAAAGTGCAAAAAAAGACAAGCCACTTTCGCTACGAGTTTCGTTTGCATTAAATTTTTCTCGAGGATATTTATCCAAAATCGTGTGCATTCAATTTTTTATTCAATTTATGTAAGACGAAGTTATTTTTTCTTACGTTGATTCAAGTTTTAATCTTCTACGTAAATCAAATGCTAAATTTATCTTTTCATACATAAATAAAGAAAGAATATGCACCTAACGTCAGTATAAGGATAATTTAAGTTCCCATAATATTTTAAACATCTTCAGGATTTTTTCCTGAGTACTCGAGATTTTTCTTCGGCCACGGAATTCCGTGGATTTTTCCACACTGCCTTGGGTTTTTATTTACTTTCTGGGAGCCTTCTAGTGGGTAAATTCTCAATTTAAAAAAAAAATCCGGTTGACCACTAGATACACTGAGAAAAAACGAACAAGTTCTCAAACAAGTTTTGTTTGGGCCAACAAAAGCGGCTAGTGGAGAATTACTGAAAAAGTAATTGTTCGCCTCGAATTTGAAAGTCTCAACTGGTGAATAATTGTTCTGCTTTCAACGGCAACGAAATATTTCGTTAATGAGGCAACTTAGTCGGGCAAAACAGTCCCTTTTCAGGACAAAAATGTGTTTTAGAGAGAAAACTTTATCAAGGAATATGTAATTCCAATATTAAAGATACAATCATCTATTTATTATTCAAGGCCCGGACTCCCCGCCGAACCCTATCTCAATTGTTTTTGTATTGAATTCTCTTCTACAAAGGCGTGTATTTCAAAATTTATTTTTTGTAATAAATTGATCCCCAAAAATTCTAAATATATTCTTGAACTTTTGAGAAATATTGAGAAATAAGTGAGAAGAGGGCAAAGTAAAAAATATTCAATAACTGGGAGGAGCAATTGTGAACACGGATCACGCGGAGTGACAGATAATTAGCATCACAATTTTTCATCAAGTTTTTTGTCACGTATTCCGTATTTTCGCTTAACAAGCTTAAAAATACAGAAAATTTTGTATAATTTTTTTCAAAGAGCCTTTTTCTAATTATCGCCCTATGTGCGGAGAATCGGAAGATTTCACATTTCAATATCATTCGCCTCTCCCCATTTTGACATTGATTGGATGGTATTTGCAATGGTAATTATACATTTATCATTTTATCCTCTACTCACTTATTTCTCAAAAGTACTCGTTGAAATTGTTCCTCCCCCTTCTCTAGTATATTTAGAATTCTTGCAGATCTATTTATCACAAAAACTGAGTTTCCAAATAGACGCATTTGTTAATAAAAAATTCAAACCAAAAATAATTTAGATAACATCCGACTGGGGGTACAATCGGACTTCAATTGAGAAGTAATTTCTTGCCTGTGATGATTAAATAGCGAAAGCCGTTCAACAAACCAAACATTTTTCCGAGACGAAATACCTATGGTATGATCAAATAACAAACTATTAGTGCTAAAATATTTTCTAGACAATAATTTCTAGCAAATTATCTTGTTGGCCCAAGGAAAACTAGTTTCAGAATCATTTCAATCCATCAAATCCATTTCGTCTTCAGTTAAAAGAATACAGATTTTTTTCAAACATAAACCAATCTGATTTTTGGAAAATAGATGAACATCCTTAATTTAAGGAAAACGAGATATCTTCTCCTATCGTCTTATGTAGCTAACAGAAATCTCTTGATCTCCCTCCCATTCAACGATAATCGCCATAAAACTCACCCTCAAGTCGAGTTATCTCGTTTTATCAACTACCCACTGATTCTCATGTTCAATCAACTTGGACAAGAAGATAAAAAAGATAATTTGATTTGATTGTGAAATAAATTTCTATAGATTACGACAAAAATTGTAGGGAATTCCAAAACCTTACAAACTAAGAGCTACAAAAACAAGTCTTCAGTATTTCCGACTGTTCTTTAGCCCCAAAGATATCCATCGACAAACCAAATAATAATTGAATTCGTTCATCTCGACTCACCATTTCCACAGTATTTTGGTAATCTATTTGACAGCCGTTTTCATTTTCGAGAAAAACCCACTGAACTCAGTGTTTTACGAGAAAATCCGCAATTTAAAACATAACCCTTACGATTAAAGATTAGAAGCTGAAAATTGGTTTACCGAATGTAAAACAATCGAGAAATTTTATAACGCCGATTAGAAAATGACTCACCGAATTGCGGCATATCCAATAATGTATTTATGACCAGGGATATTGGAAAAAAGAATCTAATATGTTGCAAACGCAATGAACTTGTGAAATTCAATGACTAAAAATATCAGAACCTACTGCTGCCGTCCAAAAAATGCTATTGCTGACTGTGGAGTTACATTAAACCCTACGTTAAAAGTCTAAATGAGGGTAATACTCACGTAAAGTGTGATGATAAAACTCCTTGACACTGTAATCCCAATCAGCTTGATAGAAAGCTAAGCCGGCGGGTGTGAGAACATCCTGATGCTCCCTGTAGAAATCCAGTGTCTTCCAATTGCGTTGCTCCAACTCCAAGCAGGGCTGGGACCTTCTATACTTAGAAAAATCAATCTCCTTCTCTTGTTTATAAAGCACAAATATATATCTGCAATAGCCTAAGCCACGTGCTGGAATGGGCATCATGTAATCAATCAGAATGTCTCCCTTATCAACCTGATCACCGGGAATATTTCCAACGAACCAGTGGCAGTACTCAAGCTCTCTAGTCGTCAAATTCCCATCAGGAGTAGTCAGAAGAAGTGTCCACAGAGTATCCGACTCAGCAGTATATTTGACAAAAGGAATATTCTTCACCTCATTTGGCTTTAACAAATTCCCTCTGTGAACGGGTGCTATCGTTTCCTCATTCAAACTGTAGTTGATCTCCAAAGGAATTGCGGGATAAAAGTATGCATCACCATAAAGGTCGTTGAAGATACCGTAATGATCTGCTATTGTTTTTATGTGGTTTGCAGCATCAGTTCGCCACCAATCCTCCTTTACTGCTTTTAGGTCAATCGATACTGAAGAAGAATACAAATAAACTTTAGTGGATCTTGCATATTTACGAGCTCAAATAATTGAGAGATTGTGATTGTGTCAATTTTGAATTGATTGTGCGACTGATAACTTTTGGATAATTATTGATTATAGTTTTAGAATAATTTTATTGAGACGGTGACTAGTGTCCGGTTAATAGCTAGAGTATATCATTGTATTGATTGAAAAATTTGTTATTCAAGAATGCCCCTGATGTTATCTTCACAAAGCTACTCCGTAGAATTTTTTTACTGCAATATAAATCTTACCTTAAAAATTAAAAATAAACATCTTAAAAATATATAGAGATCGCAAACCAAACAACCACAAGTGCAATAAACATGATTTGATATCTTAAAGTGGAATATGTGAATGCTTAGTTACAGATGAATTTCAATCAATACAACAATTAAGAATTAAAAATTCTTTATTCCAAAGCAAATGCTAACAGCTTTAGCTTGACAGCTCCTATTATTTTTATGCGCCCGGCAAAAATGGAGAGTGTGAAATATATTTAATCATTAAAGTTCAGTTTTATGCATTCGAAAGTCTTCGATATTTCTGCGAGTGTCTTGTGGTCACCCATCCACTTACTAACCACAATCACCGCTGCTCAACTTTCCAAAGTTAAAGCGGACATTTATGACAGAAGAGTGGAGCAACATGGAGGCTCTTGACTTGTTCTAAAAAATATTCATGACAGCTCGAAAACTATTTTATCATTTCGGATTTACAGAAAATATCGATTGCGTGTATTAAGCGGAGAAAAATGAGGCCCGAAAAGAGGCCATTGCGAGTATTTCTGATCGCAATTGAGCCTAACGTCTCAAAATTGGTGATCATTTTTCTTCCTATACAACTGATGAGTGCGAAAATTTTGGCAACAATTTGAGATTTTTAAATGAAATGATCACTTTTGCTTGAATAGCCCACGGAGTTCCTTAAGAGAATTCATGTTGAAATTAAGATAGACCAGATAGAATTGCCCAATAAAATCCTGATTATATGCTCTCTCCTCATGCAATAGGAATTCGTACTCTTAAGCACTAATGAAATAGTGATAATATACCTTTAGAGGAAAGTAAGCTAAATATAAACTCCTTACATCATTAATGTCTTCTACTCAAATTATGCGGTTTGGATGAATGAAATCTCATTGTGATGCCTAACAAAAATACAACAAAAAATCTTCATTCATCTCCAGTTATTCATAATGGGAAAGACCTCCTTCACACCTGCTTCGTAGTCAGATCTAATTGTATTGTTTTTTTTTAATTCAATGTTCCAAGCTCATGAGAGCTATAATTTTTAGCGAAATGTCCCAATTTTGTACTCAATTAGTAGTCGTTCTAGTATTTCAATATTCCATTATTTATGCTACTAATAAAATGTAATGTGTCTTAAGAATTATTGTCTACTAGCATTAATGATTTCCCTGCGAGTAATCCATACATTGTGTATGCATAAATCAGTAGAGCATTGGTAAAACGATTTAAAGTCAGCTTATCTTTCAGCTGAATCCTCGGAGAAGTTTTTAGAATTTACCGGAGATGGAAACAATGAAAATAACTTTTTTTATAGCACTCAATTCGTTTAGCAAAAAATGCCAGAGATTCATCAATAACAAATCAAATAAAGAGATTATTTCAAGAGCTTTTTCAGTAAAATTGCCCAGAGCAATCCTCAAAAAAATTTTAATATATTTTTCTTATTATTGGTTCAGAAATTATATGTTTAGTTGACGAACAAAAATACATCTGCATTTTATTTCAAACTACAAAATGATTAATTGCAACTTCACAACGTATGTAGATCACACTCTTTCAAGTAATCACTCATTTTCTCTCATGAGAGCTGAGAACAATGAGAATTAGATTGATGTGAGCCGAAGATGGGTTTCAAAAATTAATTCACGCCTCAATACACATACAAAGGTCTGCCTCTACTTTCTAGAGGAAAATTCCGATTCAATCAAGAATTCGATAAATCATGAACTCTACTCTCTTACTACACAGTAATCAATCAAATCAGTAATGTTCTTACATTCTTTTCGACGAGCCAGCCTCTCCATCTCTGGATCTTTCCTATTCCTCTTGACATTCTCCAGAAAGCCAGCTGATACCTGACTCCTCGAATACTTCTTTGGTTGAAATCCAATATCCACTCGATAACTCAGCTCCGGATCCTTGGCATTCAATTCTAAATAAAAACAACATCGAAGTAAAAATATACAAATAATTCCATTTTGAGGTTAGAATCAGCTCCAAGAACTTGACACTCACCTGCTAGCCTCTGAGCGATTGTCCTAGCAACTCCAACGGGCTTTCCTCTCATATGATGCCCTCCCCTGACTTGCTGGGCTCCTCCAACTATCAGATCCCTCTTTAAACAATTAAAAATTCTACTGGCCATCCTTTAACAACAAACCGGCCCACGAGCCGTTCACACTGACTCCACGAATTCTACATGATCGACCTCATAAAAAAAATACCTGCACTTTCTCTCTCTCTCCCTCCCTCCCACTCTTTGTATATAGATGGCGTTCAACTTTGATGAGCTCTTGGACCGGGGGGCTGGGGAGCTTCTGCCACAGCGGGTCGGAGAGGGGCAGGGGGGTTAGAGTTATTGTACCTGAGAAGAGCCCACCGGGGCTGCCCTTCCACGACCACCGGTCGCTTTCCAGGCCACGGGAGTAGAATGGCTCTTCGGTAACGGTCACGAATCGCTTCAGCCGGCTAAGCGTACAGCGTCTCCCTTCAGTTTACACCAACAAGTGACGCTAGACTGTTGTATTTTCTGTATACTCTGAAATGAAAAAATCATAAAAGCAATCCACTGTGCGTCCGTTTCACCCCAAATCATACGAAAATATCTCCGTGAAGTTCAACTGCAGTGTACCCGGTTCAGTAAAATGTTCAACAATAAAATATTACGTCGGTATAAAATAAACCCGAAATGTCGGAGCCCGTTCCGGTGGTGCTTGTGGAATTAATCAGCGTCGTCTGACATTTCAGTTGTTGAAAGTAGATTTTTATTATCGATTGTGTCAAGTGCAAAAGGTGTGGAATAAAAAAAAAGAAAGTTCACTGGAAGGATCCATTATTCTTACTCCTCTCCCCATTACGGAGTACTCGCAGGGGTGAATCGAGACGCCCCGAAGGAACGACGCGCAGGGCAGAGGGGGGAGCGAGTCAATAGCACGAATAACGTCGTCAGATAGTGTCTCGAAACACAATATCCAGACTCGTCGATGTTCCTTTGATATTTAACTCTCGGTCTATTTAGACGGGACCGTAAACCCGAACGACCTTGGTTTTTTTTTAATGGTGCTGACACTCCAATAGTGATATACGATGCCCCGATAACGGAACGATAACAGATGTCAGTGAGGAAAAGTAATAATATTCTGAAATATATGAGAAGCGGTAGGTGAACGGTAACACAATGTGTCTCGTGAGATCGATGAGGAAGTCCCGGACTCAAAGTGCTCTCTGGGAATATCTCACTTCCCGGAAAGTATAACTCTGGCGTGAAAAATAGAAAAGAACACCTGCGAATAACGAGGTTCCTCTGTTCCCTGAACATGAAGAATAATATTAATTGAGATATTATGACGGATTTATTGATTGGAATGGCCGGAAGTGGCTTTCACAACAGTAATGGAACTGCATCGAGCAATGGAGATGTGGTATTTCGAACGAGAAACCCGGGGATTTACAGGAATTCAGAGATGAGGCATTCGAGGAGTGAGGATATACTGGGGGGTAGTGGACCCGGAGCACCAACGAGAACACCGAGTCCATTGCTCCATGAGCAAGGTTGCGCCTCTGAGGATGATCTGGTAGCATCAAGTGCCCTCCGAGATGCCTCGTCGAGGTCAAGTCTACTCGAAGGGGATCACAGCTTCTGTCCTTACAACAGACGAGCCACTGCCTCACCCCCTCCAAATTTTGCGACTGACAGAGTTGATCCTGAGGACTCGATTCGTGACATTGTCAGTGAAAACGATCTCTACAGGTAGTTATTTCAGAAGTTTTTTTTATTTTCTAACCAAAGGGAGGAAGGTATTGTTATGACTGCGAAAATTCAATGTGGAAATTTTAGGATTTCTCCACGTCCCGTGACCTCAGCCACTTTCTCGACACGTTTTAGTGCGTTTATATGTGAGCAAAGTTTTATACTACGATTACAATTTTTTCTTTATCATCGGCACCACCTCGGGGAACTCAAAAGTCATGAGATTGTGAATACAATCAGCGATTTTGTCCCACAAGAAATCTGGACCAATGTCAATTTTTTTTATCATATCTAGAATCTCTTCTTGACAAATGATGGACTGGTAGTTTTTTTTTCACAGAATGCATTCCCATGACGGTTGTCAGCCGTCAGGTAAATCAGGGAAACGGGGAATTATGACGGACCTCAATCGGTCTGGAAATGCCAGGAAAAGTCCCGGAATTAGTAGAAGTTTCTGGAATTTTAATATTAGATATTTGTTGTAAATATCTAACCTATAAATACTGAAATTTCTGGAAATTCTGTTCATAATCCATGCTAGTCTGCAATTTAATTTTCAAGTTTATTCAGAAACTGATGTAAATATTTTCGCGTGAGACAAGACTGAGAATCCAGTGTTTTTTTTACTCTTTTGGTAAACAATTCTAAATTTGTCGGAAAGTTGTCAAAATTTCAGTTTTATAACTAAAATTTTGTCTGGATATTTTTTTCGTTGAAAAGTCGGTTGAAAAGGACTTTCCTGAAATTTAAGTAATAGGAAAATCTCCCCGCCGTAATTTCTTTACACCATAATTTTCATGGGCTATTGATTTTTCCATTCTAGAGTATTCTTTAGACTTTAGAAAATACAATCGACTGCCTATTACACTAATTACTAATCCGTGAGATACACATCCCACGGGCAGTGATTTTGTCATTTACTCATTTATCTGTCTCCAATTGTTTTTTATTCGACTTCTAGTCGTCTTGATGATGATAACCAACTCACCACGTGTTTTTATGTCATTGATGTCATTTATTTTTACTCATTTACGTCACTGATGTCATGGAATTTGCATTGCAGATATGTACTGTTCAAACGTCACTACGACAAATACATCGCACTCTCTGAGAAGTACGAGGAGTCCCGTGGTATCACCTACTACCTGGAGGAGCGTTATCACGAGGTCAAGGTGGGTATTTAAATGCAAATGCAAGGCTCAGTATGTTTTCTCTTTCATAATAGAATAACTCGCTGGGTATTAGTCATAGTTTCTTCCGGTGAAAGAGGGATAGTTTAATTTATAGGCGCAGTCTATACCTGCCTCAGGCATTCAAATGCCCACTCCTCCATTTTATTTTCTATGTTTTTTTATTGTCCATTTATCATGAGTTTTCCTCCCACTCACGATTTACTCGAATGTCGGTATTGAGAATCGCTTTCTTCCTGCTATTTGTGAATGTATTGCATGTTATTTGCGCACATGTAACGTCGAAAGATAGTTTATACGGTGTCTGGCGTGACTGACTTCCTTTCGCTAACTCTCGACCAAATGTGGAATAATGTGAAATCCCTCGGAATTCCTGGTAATGGTATTTTTGTTTTCGGTAATTATCCTATGGTCTCCTGTGACGCCACAAGAATGTGGAACGCTATATAAATTACTTTCTTTGTTGTCCCAAGTAATTCAATAGTTTAATTTAACCATTTCTCCTTTTTTTTTTTTCAATTGATTTCATTTTTTTGGAATTAATCGTATGGGAATAAATTCCATTGGAGAGTACGGAT
This sequence comes from Psyttalia concolor, assembly GCA_030522845.1. Lineage (NCBI taxonomy): Eukaryota > Metazoa > Arthropoda > Insecta > Hymenoptera > Braconidae > Psyttalia > Psyttalia concolor. The sequence continues at coordinate 20,893 of JAPYZM010000968.1, forward strand.
TGAGGAGAGGCCAGAGCCGATCTATTGTTAACTTTTAAATTGTCTACGTGACCCAAAAAAAACCTACAGCACTTTTTTTGTTTTCTCTAAACCACTGGAAAAATTTTTGAGTGGAATTATACGACGTTCGGCGTAACTGACGTCATTCCGCTAATTCTCTAGCAAATGTGAAATAAATGACTTAGATTTCGACGTCCGTGAAAATCAATTTTTTTTTTGGTTTCGCTTATTCCTGTTTCTTTCGGAGAAATCTACAATTCGATCATGGAACTCTCGAAAATTAGAATCTAAAACTAGGTATAAGCCGGGAAAAATGAGGGTTTAATTATCTTTTCGTGAATTAGTTTGTTTTTCTCGAGAACTTGAAGTACAATTGTTGGACTTTCATAACACAGTATTCTCTGTTGTACAAAAATCACTCCACAACATTTTATAAAATTTAGGGAAAACCGTTCGGGGAAGGGGGGGGGGGGGCAAATTACGGTCGGTCACATTCCGCACTCGAGAGCGGTTTAATCCTAGACAAATGTCGAAATTTCGAGAAGGACTCTGTCCCTTTTCCAGTCATAAAATTATATTTCTGCGTTTCATATTTCTGAGGAAGTTTTATCCTCTCTTATAAGCACATCTTAGGACAACGTTCCTCTAGTACAGACCTTCCCCTCCTCGTGCAAATAAAAAATAAATTATTGAAAAATTTCACTGCCTCTCAAGATTTACACTGAGGAAAAATACAATTTTGTCACGTGAGTACTTCTCTAACAAAAATCTAAAGCCACTTTAACTATAGGAATTTTGTTACTTTGGGAGTTGGATTTTAGGAAACAAATGTATTTCGAAAAATTATATTTTTCTCTCATTGCATTTATTCACTTGCACCGATCTTCTCATTAAAATTAAAATTTTAAATTTGTGATCTCTTATAGAATTGAAGAGTATTGAAAAGTGAGAATTCGCAGAGGTGTATGTGATCTGTTAATCACTGAAGTCTCGACATAATAAAAAAAAACCTGTTATGAGACGCGATATCTTTTAAAACAAGAGTTTTATTTATTTTTCGAAACTAAAAAAAAATCGCTTGAGAATGATTCTTTGGTTATCGACTTGAATAAATACAAGACATACTGAGAGGACAAAGACTGTAGTGTCGAACGACTTTTATTTGAACTAGAAAAATGGCACTTTGAGATATTGTCTTATTTAAACATACTCAATGTACAAAAATGAATAATCGCTCTGATCATAAAGTAAAGCTAAATGAACCATTTGTGTGCCTATGTCGCAGAGTTTCGAGCATTATTTGGCTCTCCTCTTATGATCTCTTGTGACTACGAGTTATAACGATGTGTCCCTTTATCGCCTTCACTAAAGGACAAACGAGACCATCGATTCAGGAAAAAAATTTTCGAGGTACTGTCGTCGGTCGACTCCGGTTCGGTAATGAAATTGCGAGAATTAGAGCGTTACAATTTTTGACACGTGGGGGATTGAATCCTGATCGATTGTGAATTCGATTGTGTCGAGGAAAATTTTGGGAAAAGGAGTCGACTGAGGTCATAAACTAACTGGCGACAAAGAGGGCCTTGTGAGGCCCGAGGCCTGCAAGTCGTCACATGTGTTTCAGCGTGGAACAAAAGCCCTGGCGACGTTGGCAGAGAAAATTCCCAAACAAATGACGAATACGGTTGAAGATCTCCTCAGGGAAGTGGAGGTCTGGCAGTTCGGTTAGCAACGCAGACGAGAGCACAGCTACTTGCAACTGAGC
>JAPYZM010000969.1:0-22938 GCA_030522845.1 Psyttalia concolor
TTTTCATCTCAATGTGTCGAAATAGTATATTTCGTAACAAGTGAAAAAAAATGGTATTTGGCGAGTGGGAGGTTTATATCACGAGCCGAAGGCGAGTGAAATAATCCCGCGAGTCAAAAACCACTTTTTTCACGTGTTACGAACAATATTTTCCATCTCAATGTGTCGGAAAAGGCCTTTTCAGTCACTCGACGTGAAGCAGACAGTGACTGAAAAGTTACTTTTCCGACACAGCGTGATGAAAATTTTATTAAAAAACGAGAATTGGACAATGTCTCTTGCCTGCATTTTTGTTTAAAGATGTCAAAGAAATTGAAAAAATATCTCCAACATTTTCTACCACAATATTTAGGCGTTAGAAAAATCATTAACAGCGAGTGATTGAAAATAGAGGAGAAATAGTGGAATTTATCAAGTTGAAAAAACAGTAGGAGTAATCAGTGGGATTATATCACTCGCCTTCGGCTCGTGCTATGAACCTCCCACTCACCAAAAACCATTTTTTTTCACTTGTTACGAAATATACTATTACAGCATGGTTTCACGAAAATTGAACTTTTCCAGCAAAATTCTACTCTCCGACACATTGTACTAAAATAGTACATTTTAATACGATTGCGGAAAAGTGTTTTTGGGCTGGTGGGAGGGTTATAGCACAAGCCGAAGGCGAGTGATATAATCCCACGAGTCTAAAAACACTATCCCCGTCAGTATCGAACCACATTTTTTTGGAAGAATATGGGCAAAAATGACGGTCTGCACATGCGAAGCGGGCGCAAAATCTCATTTTACGGAGTGAGTCAAAAAATTTTGTTCATAAGACGTACAAAAACAGTTTTTCTGGCGAGTGGGAAGATTATATCATGAGAGAAGGCGACACACTTTGTTGCACTCGTAACGAAATATACTGTTATTTGTGAATTAACGAACGCAATCGAGTAATCAAGTCATCTTCTGTGGTATAAATATATGGCTCGCTCTTATTTTTCACTTTTGCTGCGAAAAATCGTAATTCTTCTATCTTTTCGATGTGTAAAAATCTACCTAAACCTACCACGATATTCAATATTTTTCAACAATTTTTTTTAAGTTCATCTGAGCTTCTCTAAAAACAATCATATGGAATTTAGAACTAATATTTCTTCCGGTAATTAACAAATAAATGTCATTAATACAGGAAAATCATGGGTTGTACTTTGGAGTGAAGGGAAATAAATTGGAAAATTAACCCGAGAAAAATCACTTCTTCAATATAATTTACAGATTTTTTTTCTCATTTTAGTTGAGGGCCAAATGTTCTTGAGGGTCAACAAACTCGTGAAAACACGTGAGGCTTAATCGTCTGCTTTCTCCATCCTCATCCAGCAAAAAATTAACACATAAACTACTCCATTCTACTCTGTATGTATCAACTATTGTCCATAAAATGTAAATATTTTACTAAAGCCCCTCGGGTGATGGCCAGTTGCAAGTAGTTAAAGGAACTTATAGCAGAATTTGCCAAACATAAAATAAAATGAAGACCAAACTCCCCGAAAATGAATCATAAAAGCCGACGATCCGTAATGCCCCCTCAAACAATCACCTTGAACCAACACATCCTCAGAATACAAATCCCAATAATTTTTCATCACCCGCCACATAACACTTACATAATAACATTACATAGCAATGAGTGAAGGGCAGGTGATATATTAGAGTCACGAAAGTGATCCTCAGATGTGAATTTTTGGCCTAAGGACAGATGTAACATCCAGTCACAGTTTCTTTCCAACCGAAAAAAAAACTCTTACGTAATTCTGATGAGTAGAGGTAGTGCCTGGAGTTTAACGCTTCAGTTCCTTTTTCTCGTAAAAAAATTTCTCCGAAGTCCCAATTTCTTCCCTCCAATTTCTCCCCCTCTAAATATATTTTTTTCAATTTTCAGATTTTAACTTGAGCGAAAAATGTTTCAAAGTAAAAATATTGAATTATGCAATTCGCTCGGAGTTAAAGGGGTTACATCAGATTACAGCCAACGAATAAAGCGTCGTAGGTATCGCATTAAAATTTATAATGAAGTCGATGTAACCATGTGTCCCAAGGTCACGTGAATTAATATTATGTAATGATGTGATGATTTGTGGACGATTTTTCGGCGTTAAACGTCGGAAAATTCGATAATCTGTTGATATCGGGCCGCGTGTTTACAATTTTCCTCGTGTTATGGTCTTCCACGAGTTATTGAGTGTGTTTACGTTATCTCAATGCTCAGTCTCGGCTTCTGGGAAAGAGAAGGAAAGAGATAGAGACGGAAAATAAAAAAAAAGGCGTTTGCCAGAGGCCGATGACGCTGCGAGTTGTCACTGCTGGGAGAGTCGTTTGATGACAGGATGTGTGTAAGACTGACCGTTATATCCTGGTCTTGAAATAAAAGAGGCACTTACGGTGATTGCACAAGTAGAATTTGTATCGCTGTTATCAGACGAGTATTTCAACACTTACAAAATTACTACTGGAGTGTCGAGAGAAAGATCTTGTAATTGTTAACAAATACTCATTTCCATGAAATTTTCGTGTATTTTGTTAGTGAAGAATCAAGTCCATTTGGCAGTATTCGATGAAATGGCATTTCAGGACCGCATAACAAGGAAAATTATGTAATAATTGGAGTATTAATGCAATCATCTTTAATTCTAGTTTCAATTCACTGCAAGTTTAATTGAAGATGAGGTTTAATGTAGTAGAAAATGTCGTTTTCTTCCGAGATTTTGGGCTCTAGGAAACAATCTAATTGCAATTTTTCCCGCTTCTCCGGCACCTCTCGTGATTAAAACACTAGTAAAATTTAGAGTTTGCCCCTCTCTCCGGAGAAAGAGAGATCAGAAACAAAACATTCATTAAAAAATGTGTTACTCTTTCATTAAGAGGACAGGCAAAAATGAAATAATAATTCCTTATACATTAAAAAATAATTTTTCGACATTTGAACAATTCGGAATATGCCCGTTTCCTTTGATCCCCTTAATGAAAAAAATCAAATTTCGTAAAATTAGGAATTATATTTTTCCATCTCATTTTATGGAGAAGTTCGGGAGCAGAGTATTCTCCGCATTCATTTGTACTATCCAGGGCTCAACTATAAAACCAACGTTACGTCACGCTCAATTAGGGAAATTTTCGTAACTGAAAAATTTAACGAATTATACAAAAGAATGGGGGCTAAATTGATTATATATGTAAATACCACAAAATACCTCAGCCCACCCAAACTCAACATTCTCCTTCTTAAAAAGCATACAACTCAAGTCGTCAAAAATCAGTTCGATATGAGATTGAAACGAGTAAGAGATACTCCCAGTATTACAAGAAATTAAGTGTTCATATTTTATGGGCTACAAAAGAGTTCTTATGCAATTTCGCCTCGAAAAACTACTTATTCCCGGAACAAATTGCCAATTAACGAAAATTTCAATACTTTAATTTCTATTTTATCTCATTTTGCAACGGAAAATGTCAGCAAACATTTTTAACTTTTCTTTTATCCTTCGATTATCTCGGTAACAACTCACTTCATAAAAGAAAGTCTGATAACAATTTTGGAGATGATTTTATGGGCTACAAAAAAGTCCTTATGACATTTGCTCCTCAGACGACGTATTCTCCAGATAAATTGTCAAATACAAATCCTTTAAAAGAGATATTTAAAGTACAGATTTGAAATCAACTATTTCCATTCAGGCTCTTATTGATAACCAAAAAATATTGCCAAAGTATGTCTAAAATCAGATCCTGAGTAAACGATTTTCAAAGTGCGTCTGCAAGTTGTGCCGTCGTTAATTTTTCAATTCCCTTTCGAGTACAATGAACTTGTAATCGCTAGACTGCTCTTGAATTCCATTATCAGTGAAATAAGACTAAAAAAATGTCAATGACTGCTTTTTTGCCGTCAACGTCTGGAAAAGAAATGGTGAAAATGAATAAAGCTGATGAAAACGTTAATCAAAGTTTCAAGAAAACATTCTTCACCCCCGGCAAGATTATTTACGCGTAATAAATTTCAACATAAGAATAGATGCCAAACATCGTGACAACGAGTCTTGACTTCGGATTGAATTTATCGCGACACTAATTTCAACTTCATTTTGTTTTACTTCAGGTTGCTGAAACTTCGTTGTTTCGGTGACTAAATATAGGAGGATTGAACTCAGACCCGAATAAATGTAAGATAGAAGGCAATGACTTTTATTTTTAATGAAATGAGGATAATTGTTATGTGAATCAAGGGGGAGACGTGCATAATTAAATACAATTTCTTTTTCAATTACGTAATTATTTTGATTCCTTTCATTCTCGAGGAGAGAATATACTCGAAAGAACAGGATGTGTCAAAATGTATGTATAATATCTTAATTGATTATCGCATTACAAATTTATCTCGCTCGATTTCTTCGACTGTCGTTCGTACGAGAAGTGAGGAATTCTATGACGAGATTAAAGTGGCTCTACACCAGACAATACTATCGACTCGATGATTCATTAGTTTTAGTCTCCGAATTGGCCAACAAAATTGGGCGCAAAATTTCAAAAAAATGTTGAGCAATCCGCTCTATCCCAATTACACTTTGCAAATTATCTATAAAATGTCAGGAGATGAATGAAATAGCTTTTTTAGATGAACGTCGAAATAGATAAAAAATAACGCCTTTCGTGAAGCTCAAGACCTATGTAATCATGTTTCTATATTATCAAATTGTAAATATAATCTTGTAAAATTTGGTCCTATTATTCAGGAGAATTCTGCAGAAATCTAAAAAAATGCTCAATGTATTGCTGAGTTTAATTCGCAATTTTAGGTAACGGAGCAGTGCATGTTTATTTTCGCACTGAAAATTAATTCTCTATGCTTCCAAATAGACTAAATTTTGACTTTGCAACGTAGTAAAGATTTTTTCGAGGGAGGCCTTTAAAAAAAACTCGACTCCACACGCATCCATACCCACGTAAATACAGATGCATTCTAAAAATGAAACATTCAGACTTTCCCAATAACACTTGGTAATTTTAACATGAGAAAAAAAAATTATATTACGAATATCATTCAACAATTACAAATATTTTCATATTTTTAACGCTCATTTTTATGATAATTGCGAGAACTAACATCTATTCTTTGCGTTCTCACTGTGCAAAAAATTAATTTGATTCATAAATGAATTCATAAATGTATCGCTCCAAGGGACTTTCGTAGAATATCTATCTGCGTGGGGAAAGTCACGTAGGCCTCATAGATTATTTCTCTTTTCCCATTGTTCTTTTTACCGCCGAATCGAAGATGATACTGGCCTAGAGATTAATCATAATTTTATTATAGGAGCTGCAAATATACTTTAAGCCACTCCTGACGAAGAACATACCAAACAATCTCAATCAAAATAAAATAAATTATGTTTTGGTAATTGGAATTTTCGTTTTCTCTCCAAATGTACAATATACCATAGAGAACGTAAACGAGGCCTTCTCAAACGTCATTTACGTCTTAATTTTTCTGTTTTTTTGTGAGCAGTGGTTGAAATTTTTGTGGAAAGGTAAGGCAAATTGATTGAACTTGACTTTAGGTATACTAAATATATTAATAAAAATCTACTGTCACTCAAATTTTGGAAAGTAAACTGGGAATTATCTCCACTTCTGTTTGGAAGAAAAACATTTTAACGGAGTTGGCATGGCTGAAAGAATGTTTAACTTTGGCCTCGATGTCTGAAATGAAGAACAATTTGTTATGTGAGCCCATCCGGAGACAATCAGTAAATATTGTGTTTGAAAGAGAATATTGATTTTAAATTAGGATTTTTTAATATAGCTATCAAATTCGTTCTCGACAAAATATCAGTGTCCCCAAAAAGTTATGCCTAATGGCATTTTAATGAAGTCGATGGGCTGCGCCCATTAAAGTGCTCATTTAGAAATGGAAATCATAAATTCAGTAGATTTGTTACAGCGAAATGTATAAACAAATGTCCGTCTTATGATATGACTTTTTTTTAATATCCGACCATGTTACACGTAGAAAAATACGCAATAAAAAAATACTAGCAAAAAAACTAACGTTTCGTAACCTACTCTGAAAGGGAAGTAAAATTCTTGAAAAGTGTCAATCGCCACGGAAGTTCTACGATCTGTTTCGTAAAAATTAGACCTCATCCGGCCGAGATCTCATGGCTAGCCATGAGTCGTAGTAAGACCTTTAACAGCACGTGCTTTAATTTTGCTGGGACGTTTCGTAAAAATTTTTAAATATCCCAGAATTTTTATATTCTAGGGAGCGAACGATAGACGATTGAGATGCAGGGTCTGTGATTTGCGCAGGTTATTCCTCATCAGAGAAATCCCTGATGTGTTCCTGACGTGGAGAACCACTCGTGAAGACTCTTATCTTGAATTGAAATTTTTTAAATTTCAATTCAATTTCCTTTTTTTTGTGAAATGTGGAAAATTCAAAACGCTTTACAAAAAGAATTAAATTGAATTCCGAACCATTTTCACATAATTTCATTCTCCGTAACCACACAGATCATTTATAATTATTAAAAATGTATGGCATAGTGCGGAATTTGGGGTGAATTGAAGTGTCAGCCGCAAAATGTCGCAGTCTCTGACATTTTCTCCATTCCACTCTGTCCTCGGTACCGTGACTAGAATCGTGTCGCCTGATCACGGCTAAAATAATATTTTGATTTACATGAAACCCAATTTTCGGCATGTGATAGTCATAATTAATGGACGATAATTAGAATTTTTCATGATAAAAAAATTGTTTTTTCTGCAAATTAGTGGGCACAGTTTGATATTATATGCAAACAGGGGAAAAAAATAATTTTGTAAACGTCTTTGCTTTGAAGAGCCCAATGCCTAAAATTCCTGCAGTAAAATTGGGTTTAAATTCTTGTCAGAAGAATATTTGATTGGCAAAATGGTTTTCTTCCTCAGTGAAAAATCTGAGTAGTAGCAGACCTGGTCTTAAGAGGCCCTACAATTAACATCTGCGTAAAAAATTACGTTCCAATTTTTCTCTTCGTAAGACTATTATGTCAAAAACTCAATTTATTAAAAGCCAACATGAGCATTTATTATTTGACAATTTAGATTTTCCTAAATAATCGTTTTTCTGCCGGAAAAAATTGGAATCTAGCTTTTCGCGCAGATGGTCAGTTCCACTGCCTCTTAAGCATTAGAATTACCAATTCGGTAATATTGTTTTTTGCGTCTTACTTGACGATCCTCAACCAACTGGTAATATTTTAATACGGACTCATGTCACAATCTTCGATATTTCATGGTAGACCGAGCATTGAGTTCGTCGTACGGGTGTCTTTGTTGCACGGTGGGCGCCGAGCCGTGTCTTATTGCGGTGTTGAGGGGATCCGGAATAGTTTCATCTTCGGTGCTTGAGTGTATGCGTTTGTGGTTCTCTCTCCGTTACGTAACAACCCTCGAGTCTGAGACTGGCCGTGAACTTAGGCGTCGACCGTACCAAACCAGCTGCCCAGCCCTTTCTTTTTTACTCCACTCGGCCGGGCTCGCGTCATTATGCGTGAATGTAACGTCATTCGGGGCGGTTGATGCGCCACTACAACTATTTAATTTCAGGAGAGGGGGGACAAAGAAGTGCATGGCGATTATATCTTGAGTTCTACGGGGTTTGCAAAACCGGTTATACGGCTTTTTCACTCGGTTTTTCGACACTTTTGGGGGACTGAATGGATCCATTTCAACCAAGGATTCATATCAAGTATTGGAATGTAACAAAATGATATTTTAAATCGTATGTTTAACCTGAAAATATTATTTAAAGTAGGGAATCGCGAATCGTATTTTTGGTGGCAATTTTCATCAGTTGCACGAAAATTTCCTCTGCATTTTTTCGACAATTGTTTTTTAGAGGAAGAATATCTCAAGAGTTTTCTCGCTTAAATTTTCATCCGTTGTGCAGCAATTTTCATTTTATTTTTTCAATAAAATTATTTTTTCAGCAAAATCAATAAATCATTGACATTCCTAATCAAAAATTTCCTAGTTAATCATTCGATTACAATTTATATCATTTTATGAGGATATATTTTGCCTTTCTTTGTGAAGAATAGACATTTATGTTTACATAATTACCACTTCTATGAGGCATATTTATTTATAGACTAGAGTCAATGATTCCACGGAATTTTTCTATTCTCTCAGAATTAAATTTAGATATGGAATTTCCCCGCGAATCGAAGAATATCAAATAATCGAAACTAAATAATGAAATAAGAATGGAAAAATATTTTAGAAAGTTTTCATTCAATTATTGGAAATAATCGTCTGTTTTTGGGCCAACTCGGTTAAATTTTACTTAATAATGATCTATTATTTATGAATATACGGCCATACGTATGTGGAAATGCATAACGCAGTTAAAGTTGTGAGCGGTGTTTTCTTTATGACGAGTTTATTAATAGCAACGTAATGATGATCAGGTGGGATTCCGCGCGTTAGTACGTTGAACCGACATTGTGTATGATTATCCCAACTTGTCATACATGAAAACCAGACAATAACATCGGTCTCCTCATATCCAAGCCGCTTATCCACTTCTTAACATCGGTTTTTATAGTTTTCAAAGTTCATACAATCTTTATCTTTAGTTGGTTTTTATAACGCGGTTATTCTCGTGGAATTTGTGAAAATAAAATTCTAGGGAACCAGGGAAAATTGTGGATTTTGTGGAGAGGAATTATTTTCTCTGTTGACATGTTTTAACAAATATCTCTCGATTTACTAAAAAAAAATACTTTTATAAATTCGCAAATTTTAATTTAGACTTTTAAGTGATTTGCTTTATTCAGATATTTTCAATCTAAATTTGAGATTTCGTCCAATGTATTCAAATTTTCACCACTCTATGAGAGTTTAAAAAAGATGAAGTGTAGAATAATTACATCGCCAAATTATATAATTTTATAATAATAATTATATCATTATAATTATATATATTTAGCTTAGAAGTACAAGCAAGTAAAAATAAATGAAATGTTGAATAGAAATCAACAAGTGTGTTGCACAACAATACAATCTCTTGAATTTACGGTATTGTTTACTCGATATTTTGAAAAACGACGAGAGATTCGGATAATTGTTGCCAACTTGGAGGGTAAATATGTTTTTTTGGATAAAAAACATTTAGTCAATTGCAGTTGAACATCGGGTGTTAGAGATCTCTCGACATGCGGAAGTGTAAACGGAATTATTATTATAATGATTATTTCAATAGGTGTCAGTGTTATGGATGAAAAATTTGTTTTCAATGATTTTTTTCTTTCCTTCAATGACAAAACAAAATTATTTCATTTAAAATTCTGATATTGAACAAGTTTCGTCTGTTGCATCAAAAATATTTCAATTATCGAGAATATTTGCCCTTTAAAATACATTTTTCTCTAGAGCTTTTTTTGTTCTGCTAAAAAGATTCTTTTTCATTGGTCTAGAAGGAATTGAAAGTTTGCGTAAAAATGATATTAATGATAATGAATATTTCCCATTAATTGCTTATTAAAAAAAAATCTTTTAAAACCCCATCGTCTTCTCACAGTAACAAAATATTGACGAACATTCGTCGATAAATTGATCGCCCCAAGAAAAAAAGGGGTCATCGAATGTTGAGAAATGGTTATTCCATTCATGATAAATAAAGAATACATGAAAATGTAACAATGCCGTTGAAGTGGCCGATTTTTCCGTGGTCATGCCGTGATTTCTCAACAAAATAAATTGATCTCGCTAAAAGTAATACACCGGAATTTATATTCACGCATGCGTGGGACTAGTCGGTGACTCGGTAGTCGCGCACAACGTTTTCAATGTCTGAGAATCTGAACAAAGAGCAGAGACTGCTGGGCAACGCACGCGCCTGCAGTTGGGGTCCATGACCGAGGCACTGTGCACTCGTCAAGTGAACGATGAACAAAATTATCGCAAATTAATTATCAGTCGTAAACAGAACAACTGAGTAATGACTGATTATTGTTGACGCTATCATTCGATTCAATTGGCGTGCCTCTTCGACTATTCGAAAAGCCAAACGTCTTCTGCAGACAATCTTGCGGGTATTGGCAGGCGTGGGAGTTGAAGACTTTGTCGTAAGAGTTAAACGGCGATATTAGGTGTTATAGACATTTAAAGTTGACTATTTCAGGGGATCAAGAAGAAAAATGAAATGTGAAATGAAAAATGAAATGAAATGAAATGAAATGGGAAATGTCTTCGTGAAATTAAAGTAAAATTGCTATTTAATGTCATTTGAGAGAATGTAAAATTAAAAAGTTTTTAATGACATTTGAGTGTTTTATTAATTGGGTTTATATGAAATATATATTTTTATTGTTATGAAATACTTATTTATCAGGACTGGGGTTGATACTACTTTCTGTGTATCTGTCATCATATAGACATTTCTAAATAGTTAGTCTGAAAATGGAAAAATCATTACGATAAGCCGGTCAATCTCTGGTCAGGAATCAATTCCGCGAGTATTGGGATTGCCGCTGAAATCTCGATAAATGATCAAATGAATATTGTACGGAGTGATTGAACTTTCAACAATTTACGACATAAGAATAAATTAGAAAAAAATTGGCAAACATTTTCATGAAGCGAATGGTATTTTTAAAAAATAATTACCCTCCTCCAACTTATGAAAATAGTCCTATTTACTCTACCTGCATTATAATCGATTCGAAACATGCCAAAATCACTCCTCCAAATTTTCATTCCATCCTTACTGGACTTGCATTCAACACGTGAAATAAACTCTCACACTGATAGAAAAATATAGTGACACGAGGAACAGGTTGTCTTGGAAAAAGAGAATTTTCGCCGGATACTCGATTCCTGAAGAAACCACTTTTTAGACAACTCAGATCATTTCTAAAATTATCAGCATTCCATAACGCACAGCTTTGGTCTGCATATCAAAATAATCCAAAAGATGATTATTGTTGTAAACTAATTAATTTTCTAAGGGTCTTGTGTCAGTTGATAGATTAATGGGAAATGACTTCTGTAATTTCAACAAAAAAATCTTGTAACGTTTGACAATTTTCTCAATTCAACAATTAATTGTTGCAATCGCATTTTTCAACTCCATACAACAAAGGAAATGATTAAATGTTTCGCGAATATCCGTAACAATTTGTTTGAATTTTCAATTTACTAAAATTTCAGTTGAAGGTAATATTCAGTTTGGCAATAAGTAATAGTAGAAACCTATCATTGAAATTTCAAGGATAATCGAACATAAAAGCTTGAATTATCCGTATTAACTGCAATTCAAAGCATAAAAAATTCAAATAAAGTTATTGCTTAATTAAAAAAGAATCCTACCAGTGTAGGATCATTTGTCTATTTTGAGATACAATCAGACTAGGGATCCCTAATAAAATGCAAAAATTCAAAAAGTAGAAGCAAAAATGACGCTCTTGAAAATCTATCCCCCACCTCAATCTTTTGTTCGCCCCAGTATATTTTTCTATCAGTGCATGCCCACTCAACTCACCAAGTTTAACAGCAAGATTATACCGCTCGAGTGCCTGAGCCGGATGTCCATCCTTCAAAAGGAGATCACCTTCATGCCTCGCCCTGCTGGCCTCGGCCTCCCTGGGCCACCACTTCTCCACAAGCCTCTGCACCAGCACATTAGTCTCCCCAACCTCCCCAAGTTTTTGTCCACAAGCCCCACAGCACTTGCCCCCCTCATAACAACTCCTGCAATGCGTATGTCCACAATTGCCCGTGACCGGTAAAAACAGAGTGCCCTCGCAGCTGGCGCAATTGAAGGATCCACCGCTGATTTTCCTCTGGGTAAGACCCGCCAGATCCTCCAACAAAGCACTAGCAAGATGCTTGAGCCTCTCCTGAGGTACAGCAGCTATTCCCATGCACCTCGAGTAAACATCGAAAGCCTCCCTGATCCTCCCACATCTGGCCAACGAATCCCCATACCCCAAAAGTACCTCCAAATTCGGCCCCTGCATCTTCAAACTCCTCTCGTACATCTCCACAGCTAAGCCATAATTACTCGACGCAAATGCCTCTTTCGCCACGTCCGTCATAACGAGATGCCTGACAAGAGTGAAAATAATCAAAAGCACTCGTTGAAGTCTTCCCTATAAAATCCACTGCCCGATGATTTCAATAAATTAAAACTTCTGTGCATTTTTCTTTATTTATTTATTTTTTCAATACCACAAAACATCACTCAAACTATTCCAATGCATTACTACACTTACGATTATCTCAATCTAGATTAATAATTTGATCGATTTAGTCACTCACTCACTCATTTCTTTCTTCTTCTCTCGGGTCACAGTTTTACGTAACGCAACAAAAATATATATCACAAAACGCACGTCTCGTTAATTCACTTTGACGGGTTTATTTCGAGGAAATTAATTGGGAGACGGCTGGCCCATCCCTTCAGTAATTCTGATAATTTTCCGATTTTTTAGTCTATTTTTTAAAATTGATTTCTTGTGGTGGATTTGTCGGCGTAAGAGGTGAGTCTTGATTTGACAGTTCAGACCACGCGGCAGCGTCAGTGGGCGTTGTTGTTTTTAGCAGTGGTAAGTTAGTCTAGTCTCGAGCCAACTGACGTCTCGGCTGTCAGTGGCACACTGGCGGGCCAGTGTCAGAGCGTAGCCGCGTAGACGTCGTCATGAGCCAAGTTGAAATCGAATGTTATAGCTTGGAGTCCAGTGCGGCGCTTCGGGTTTCATAGTAGCGACATCTTGGTTGGGTAGGGTGGCTTTCAATGGGGATTCGACGCGGGGGATTTCGGTACTAGGGAGACAGCGCGAGGGGATACGGGACGTGTTGGGAAGACCGGCCGACCATATCCCCTCTCCTTCTACTTTGGCATCGGGGGCGCGGGGTTGAAAGAATATAAGTGAGTAAGGGGGTTATTATGGTGAGGCTGATTTTTTTTGTGAGGTTGGACTTTACGAAGACCATTTTTTCCGCCCTTCGTAAAATATAATTTGTTAAAAAAGAAGGCTGTCAATAGAGTTGTTACCCTAATCAAATTTTTGATAGATACGGTCGCTGATAGAAATGTTATTTGTAATGTCAAGGGAAATCATGAATGAATTCACGAATTCTCTTCATGAATGAAGAGAATTTATATTACGAATAACTTTAAAATTGACATTCCCGTTAATAACATTTTTCCTTTGGCTCACGTTTGCTGTTGGATGAAGTTTCTGTACGTCCGTTTCTACTTTGTTTTGTTCTATTTTGAATTTTCCCTGTTCCAGTCTGTCGTATGTAACAATAAATGATAAGTGTAGGTTTTTAACTGCCCGATAAAAAGTTATTGTTTTTACCATGGAATGAAAATGAAAATGTCTGGATGTGATTAGGTTGGGAGTTCATTCCTCCCCCCTCTTCTTGAGGTTTTTCAAAAATAGGGGGAAATTTTCAATTCTTTTTGTTCGTCTTTCCGCGCTTGCGTGATACAATTGAAGACAATGCTGTCGTGATCGATAGATCTCCACTTGGTTACCATCTGCTCGCCATGGGAGTAAATTCCCCCTGCTCCCTTCCCTTCTCGGTTTTTTGGACCCCTAGTTTTTTAATTTTTTACGCTCCTTTCATTTCGTGTTATAAGAGAAATGTGTTTCTCGAAGAAATAGTAAAGCTCCCGCGGAAAATAATCTGGCATGCGTCATTCGTGACTAATCGAATTTTCCTGAAGAGTGAATGACTCAAGACTAACCCTCGAGCGTTGAAAGTGATTGATAAGCATTCAAATAAATGATCATGACAAGTCAATTGATTTTCATGGAAAAAGACCCGTGATTCCCAAAAATTGCAATTGTCCCAGATTTTTTTGAATATTTTCTATCGATTTCCAATTGATAACCAAAATAATTATTTTCAATTGATATTGCAAGCTTAAATAATTGAATTATTGCATGATTTTCTGCAATTGAGGATCGAATGAAACTCGAATAAAGACTTACTTATTCGTCAACGAATTACGAATCGCAAAAATGACCTGATTAAAACAAATAAACGATGCATAATTGTGAGTGAATTCTCTATTCATTTCGCTTCATCAGTCAGACATTGAGTTGAAATAAAAATTCAGTTCAGCTTCCATCAGTCATTATTATCAATCCCATCAATCCACTCCATAAAACGGCAAAGAATAAAAAATTACAACATGAACGCATTTTTCAATACTCAAGTGTTACAAACTCGATAAAATAATTCTATTAATAAATTTATTGACTTTTTTCCCCGTTAAAACAGGTCAACAAGGCCGGAATTCATGAATACAATCCATTCATGTTTGAATAGTCTAAAAATATTATTCCCCATTTGAAATACTCCATTTATTCTCCCCCCACGAATTAATTAAATTTTATGAATTCACTCTGTGAATTTTTGCTTCATAACTCAAGATAGGGTAATCTCCACTCAGTTCTGTTATTGAGGCGAATATTTATGCAAATTTCCGTTGTTTGATAATGTTAAAGAGAATAGGTTTTATGTGAGCCGATGTTGGATATCAATTTGTGGTATTTTTTTGTTGTTTTATGTAACATCTCGAATTTCCTCGTTTAAAACCGACTACTGTTATAACAGGATGATCACTAATATAATTAGATTCAATGTTACGTGGATCAACTTCGTTTTGCTGTTGATAATCATGTCTAGTTATCGGGGGATATTCTCAGTGTGTGACTTCAGGGAACGAGTGCTCAGGTTTTAGAGGTCGACTGGTATTGGGCCTTTTAAGTCCTGTCGTCGGTGATAAGAGATTAAATGCTCCGGATAGCGTCATAACTATTGATGTATTCAACCATCAGTGAACAATATTGTTATATAAGTGTTAGGAGTGTGGGTCACTTCATGTTACACATATTGTTCAATTTTTCAAATGAAAATGATTCCGAGATTTTTTCGTTTTCACTTTTTTAAGAGCTAGTCACTACAGTTGTTTCAAGTTCAGTATTTGATGGAAATATCTCCAGATTTTTCTTCAATTTTTTTTTACATAAAAAAAAGAAGAACTTCACGCGATTGGTCTTTGGTAATAACATTTATTTGCTAATTGACATATGAAATCGACGGAAATACGATAAAAACTCAAAATCTATTGGGAATTGTTAGACTGGTTGGAAAGGGAAAAGGAAAAATACTTCGATTCCTCATTCACGGCATAATTAAGCACTTTGATTAAAAAACATATTCCAAAATTGTTTCTTCATTTTCTTGCCAATAATTGCCAATTCTTAATTGTTTTTGGCACGTGAAAACATGACCTGTCCAATAATTTTTAATATTCTTCAACGAATTTATTTTGGGTATTCGATATTTTTTTTTCATATTTTTTATTAATTTGAAAAACAATGTTGTTAATGAAACATTATCTAAGGCTCTTTGTCTACACTTTGTTTACATTACAAAAATTAAAGAAAAAGAGAAATTAATCCTATTTATCGCGCAAAGATTCTCAATTTTTAAACTGAAAAAACATCTTCAGATTGCAATATAAAAAATTAAGGATAAACATTGTTTTAACCCTGAACGTAATTTATAATTCCATTCAAAAATTGATATTTGAAAGAGTTTAATTTCTCACTGCCTTACGGAAACCAGCCTTCAAAATCTCGATAATTTGATCATCCAATTTACCCCCACCGAAATCTGGCAGTCGTCGACACCTCGACCTTCCCAAAAAATGTTAATTCCCAACATTGACTTTGAAAGTTCTAAAAAAAATATGTAAACGCAACGTTTAATCTTAGCGAGCGCATACGTAGGATATATGTAAGAGCGAGAATTTATCTCGCGTTATATAAGCTATTTGTGTCGTACAAAGAGTCACCTTTGCCGATCGCAAAACAAATTGTTAATCATCGAAATAAGGCGTATCTCGAGGATTACGTAAATGGCATATTCTTCCAGGACACGATCGGAGCTTTTGTCCAGTGACAGATGCAGTTTTTCATTGGCTCAACTCTCGATTTGCTTTGAAAATTTATCAATTGAATGAGTCATCAGATGAAAAATCAAAATCCAGGGCCGAGATGATATTTATTCACCATTCAACACGAATCACCAACTGCAGAGCCAATCAATCATTCAGCGATATATCGCGATTTATGTAACACCTCAACAGTATTCAGGAGATTTCAGTATTCAGGAGATTTCAGTATTTTAGTTTTCTCACATTAGCAAAATTATCTCAACTCATTTTATTTTTTTCTGAGTTTGAATAATTAATAAGACATTGGGATTAATGAAAATTGAAAAATGGGTTTTATCTGTTAATCTTTAGCGATTTTTTCTTGTTTTTCACTGAATATTAAAAAAAACGAATTGCAGATGATAAAGATGAATAAAGAGAAATAACATTTGGTTCATCAATTATTCACGAATACGAAGTGAAAAAATGCAACCTATTAATTTTGTTGTCAATTCTTCCATCGTTATTCTGAAAAAAATCCTCTTGAGATTTTTAATGACACAAAAAATTGAATCGGTATAGAAACTAACGATTATTGCTTTATCTATTGATTTAATTGAATTGTCAATTTAAAGATATTGAGAGTTGATCGTAATCAACTCTTCTTCTAATATTTAACAGTTTTGCAATTATAATTGAAATATTTATATGGTTGTACCTTCTAGGTTTTACGGGTTGTTTTTTTATATTTCAGTTCTTTCTGTAATTTTTTTTCTTCCGACCAGCGGTTTCCTCGTGGTCACCATCCCCCCTACGCTCATCGCAGATTAGGGTCCCCAAGCTACGCACCCTCTGACGAGGTGGGTTAGCCCCACAGGGCAAAAGTTGTTTTATTTCTCATGTTTCAAACAAACGCTACAACATTGTGAATTTTCGAAAAGGCGAAAAATTGCCAACGGCGGGATTTGTACCCACAACCCTTAGGGTTCCAGTGTCGATCGATATACACATGCCAACGCGGACTACATTAGGCAATTACTTACAGTACTCCAGTTGTAGATCTCACGGGGGAACTGCGGGCGATGGGACCGGAGGGGGGTATCTTTGTCCTCAAGCCCTAATTCAATTGCTAAATAAGCAATTGTGAAATATTTCATTCTCTATTTGAGTTTGTAGCTAAAAATTTCGAGAAAAGTATTTTCATCCGTCAGATTGATTGTTTTTTTCTCATTACTCGCGAGCACCAAAGAATTTTCATTGGAAGTTGTTCGAATTATTGAGATAATTGCAAAATGTACTCAAGTTGGTTAATCGGTGGAGTATTTTTTCTCTGTCTCTCGCGCTCGGCTTCATGGCATAGCTTGAACTTTTCTCATGGTGCGCTACTGATATTCGAATTGCGTGCCCGTGAAATTACCTCAAAATTCATAATTTTGGGTTTAATTTATGGAAATAAGATTTTTAAAAGATCTGGTAAAATCCTAAAATTTGTACATATCGTCAAGAAAAACTTTACTTATGAGACAGTCCTTTTTATGTGTGGTCCATGGTTGTAGTCGGGAAACATCTTCAAATTTCGTCATTTGAAATGATGATTTTTTTTTGAAAAATCTGAGATTGAAGAAATTTTTTTTTTAATTCTTCCACAAATTTTTTAAAGTTTTCCGTCTAGTTTTAACTTATCTGATAATATTTAATACGTTTCATCGCTAATAATCTTCCAAATAGATCCGTACAAATATAATTGTTAATTGATTTCTCACGATATTCGTGTTCCGTAATTAATTCCCCGTTAATGTGGAAAATATCCGTAAGAATCGTCAATTACTTCGTTTTCGGTATTATTTATACAGTTTCACAATTCTCATATTTTAATTATTCATATGATATTTATGTAATTTACCAATTGCCAATCGAGTCCGGCCAGCAATGGGTGACCAATGTCGGGCAAACATCGGCACCCAGACCTGAGCGCACGTCGTCATCCCACGTTCCCCACCCAGTCAAGTAATTTTTCATTCTATTATTTCTATTTTATTATTATATATGAGTTCATTCTATGCCAACTGAATTAAAATACCAATTTTCCATAATGCGTCCAATTCGACGAATTAAACAAGTCAACAGAATTGATTACGCAAGGTTTAAAAAAAATCATCGATTTAGGCGCGCATGGCAGCCTCAGGCCCTTCGGTTTGCGTATTATTGCGCGAATCGACCAAATGTTGTCTTGCAAATGCGACTTCAAAAAGTCAGGCACGTACAAAGCATCGCAGTACGACTAAAAATAAAACCGGAGTCAGTAAACACCCCGGGAGAGAGGAGGGGAGCGCCTTTTATATAATGAATGAGTGTGAATATCTCGTGAATATGCGCTTTGAGTATCTGAAGAGGGAGGCGCCGGTTCTGCATTCGGGCAATTCCGAGAGCTATTGGCCGACCTGTCATTTGGCTCCACTCGCGATTAATTTTGTACCACTTTGCTCTGTACTTTCTTTTATTTTTCTTTATCTGGCATATTTTATCATCTCGATTTTTGCGTAGGATAAAATTGCTGGATTATTTTCTCGATCAGGACGGCTAAATAAAGATCTTGGGACGGTTAGCGCGGGGTTAACGACGGCCAACTGCTTCCGGTCTTTCATCCTAGTCGATTAATCTGTCGGGGCCGACCGTTGGATTAATCTTTTCCATGTGGGAAAAAATGATGCTTTTTGCTTTTTCAGGACGAGAATAGCCTGAGAAAATTCAATAACTTTTTGAGAAGAGAAATTATTTCATAACTTGCTTCTCTTTTAATTATAAAAAAAATTTATTAAAAAAAAATAACTTTACTAGCTCGTAATTCGTAAACTGTTTTTATTATTTAATATTATATCTCTTTTCTTCTCATGTTCTAAAACAAACATTCTAAGCAATGAACATTTTTAGCATAATTTATATCCCAGGAATTTTCATTGTCAAAAAAAAAATTTTTGCGATGATTATACATTTGACAACGATTATTACAATCATCGAACTCATTTGAAATAATTTAAATTTAATGAATCTTGAGATATGAAAATCAACAAAGCCCACGATTCAATTCAAACAATAATAGCATCCCTCCCAGAGAGCAAAACTTTCAATAATCAATCCATTAACAATAATTTATATCTTAGAGGCTCATTTTTTTGCTTTTTGGAGAAAAAAAATGAGATTTGCGGGGCGAATAATGTGTTAATACCGCGATCATCATCACACATGAGATAATAGTTTCACCCCCATGATAATCCAGATTATGATGTATATGTGCTTCCACACTATATCCCATCACCCATGACGCACGGTTCCACGTGCAGTGTGCAGCCAGAGTTGCCGGCCGGCATTATACCTCCGATATTATTACATAATCCCACTCTTGTTGCCATTATCGCCAATTTTCGTTACGCGATGCCAACGAACTCGTTGAATATTCCGTAAATGAATACAATATATTCGGTTACGTATAAAAATTTAATTAATAAATTATAAATTGCTCTCGACGCATTGACCCTTCACATAAATTTTTTTTTTTTGATGATTAGCGTTCTCTCTTTTAGATAAAAAATTGTTATAAGATCGATCATGCATGGAAATTTTAAAAAAATGGTAGTTTTTTTTGTAGAATAAACTGTTAGATGGGAATATCGCCATAAATAATTACGTAAATAAACAAATCTCCTAACGGACAATGTTTATAATTACACGCAATTACTTCCAAAAATTTTGTGAAAGAACCTTATCTTTGGAATTCTTTCAAAAAGTTTTATTTATCAAATTAAATACGTCAACTCCATTAAAAAGACAAATATTTTCTTTTATAGATGATACCTCACCAGTAATTAAAAACTAATTTAAAAAATAATGAAAAGTCATTTAAAATCATAAAACGATAACTTCCTATCGAAAAGTTAAAAATCACTGACAACAATATACGTAACAATAGTATATTGCCGGATGGGCGTTATGGGGTTTTTTGCTCACCTGGCGTTTGGCAAACCGAGACGAAGGCGAGGTGCTCAACCACGCGAGCAAAAAACCCTATAAGGTACCGTCCGGCATAATATTTTGCCGTAGTGATTTTCGAGTTTTCGAGTTTGGGAAGTATGTAATACCAATTCCTGGGCGAGAAAGGTCTACAAGCAGTACGGTAAAATTTGTTTGTAATGTTGAATTTTTTGTCGGTCACAAATTGTATGTATACGTAATAAGGGAATTTTTTTTACACGTTACCTCTTAAAAAATAATTTTGCATAAAATTTAGGATCATTCCATTTATTCCTTTAATTTGGATTCTTATTGAATGTAATTTTTTTTCAAGTCATGCCTGTATGTGCCACTTACTCACTTTTTTTATTCATTTTTTTTTGTGTTTGAAAATAATTAAAAAATTTCCTAAAAAATCATAAGTATTTACAACATTTGATTCAAAAATTCAGAATTTATATCTTATTTTTTGTACGTTAATTCTTTGTTCGGGCGAGAACAATAAATTCCGTTCTGCCCCACGTGCCCCCCCCCCCCCCCGCGGCCCACGCTGTTGTAAAAACCACAAACAGTCGACAAAAAGTCTCTGAAATTCAGCCATCACTTTTTGCCGTAGGCAGAAACTACTACTGCCCTTACATAACCTGCGCCACATGTACATAATGATAATCTCAGAAAAACGACCAATTGACAATTCTTTCTATCGTAATTCTGATAGAGTCAATTATCTCCAATTAATTGTTGCTGAAATATTTTCAGCAATTTCAATTTGATTTTCATCATATCGTGAACTAATAATTTACGAGGATATTGCAATAAAATAATCGTCGTTTCTCAACTGATTTCAGCAATTCCTCGCGCGAGAGAGGGAGACCCATTGAAGAATTATTCAACGCGCGAGTGTTGTATATCTGAGGTTCATGGAGGCCACGTGGGTTTCAAAAACTACATACATAGTTGTCTGGGTACTATCCCACCGGCGAGAATCAGAGCGGGGCTTTATGTAACCCCGGAGATTGTGTTAAACGGGTGTCTCTATCTATCTATCCTCGTTACACGTGGGTCCATGATTCTCGGGTAAGCTCTTGCCCCCTCCACCACCGGTGCATGTAGGGGCCTCTCGAGGGTATGTGCGATACGAGTACGGCTCTGCCACGCGGCGTATCGAACAACAAGTTATGTCACTCGAGGCAGCAACAAATACTGAGAATAATTTTTTTTCTCCTCATTTTTTATTTTGGAAATTGATTTATTTCGATCATTGGCATTGGGAATTTAATGCTTACCGTCCTTGCATTAAGAGTGTAATTTGTTTAGATTTCAGTTACTCAATATTTGATTCAACTCGAGGGACTCAATGTTGTGTAAACTTTTGGGCGCTTTTCAATTACTTAATCCAAGTTTTTTAAAGAACAAATAGGAGCGGAAATGGTTTCATTCGGAATGAGAGTTTATTTTCAGTTTGTCAATATTTTCAACCTTTTTATACTGGAAAACGATATACTTATTTATTATTGTGAAAGATAAATGGAGGGAGATTTCTCTCCTTTTTGAAAATCAGAAAAAAAGAAATGTAGAAACTAAAAATTTAATGGGAATTTGTGAATTTTATTTACTATTTACATTGTCAATTTGAAATTCCCTGCAGTTTTAAATATTTTTATCAATCAAATGTCAATCTTATTATTTTCTGTTAAATTTTGGTTATACTACCATTTTTTTATTACAATTTTTTCAGAAGATTATGAGAGCGCATCAATATTTTTTTATGTAATTTTTTTGTATTCAAAGTTCTCCGGTCGTACAAAACTTTTACTATTTTTTCACTCAAAAAAATGTATTAATCTGTTAAAAAATGCAACAAATGATAACAGTTTTATAGAAAATTTGGTTATTGTTTAAAATATTTGTAGAGAAACTTTTTAGCGGAAAAAGTTGATACAGGAGAAATTATAGGGGAGACAAAGTTAAATTGTTTCTTGGAAATTTTACTCCACTTCAATTTGAGATCAACAAAAAAAATAACTGGATATTGCTTTCTAATTTGTGGTTGAATCCCTCCAATTAGGAAGATAAAAATACACTAATCATGTGCACTGTTGTTATCGTAACGATTTAGAACTAGTAGTAGTAGTGGACTTATTATCATTAACATTTTTTAATGTTAATAAGAATGACTTCAAAGTATTTTTCAGTCTCACTCGCTTCTTAATACAGATCCAATTCTCAAAGCCCGAAGTGATAAAGATGATAAATACCCTCTGACGTTTTTCCCCTCAACAAATTATCGATGAATGAGTAAACACGACTAATTACCATCATGAATAATTGAACCAATCACGCAAAGAAACCCAATACTGTAATCCCATTAATGCAATGCATAAGAGGTTGACCGAGAGTCTATTACGATAATTTGTGGCTAACGTTGAATTGTCTGTTTCATTCTATTCCTTCACCACTCACCGTTCACTCCAACTTTAGCCACCATTATCATCCTGCATTTTGCGATATTACCAGCGTTAACGCAATATCAACGACGGTTTTCCCATAATTCATTAAATTACGGTTATCTCTAGAAAAGTACTTGCAAAACTCCACAGAAAATTGCAATTTTATTGTTCCCACCGAATGAAGCATTGTAATCGTGATTTTTCACTTTCAAAAGTTCTGAACTTTGAGATACTATTTAGAATTTTTAAGTTATACTCATATTACAAATTTGAGACCAATATAATCAGTATTATCTATAATAAAACTATTCATTCAAAATCATTGAAAAAAATTGGTCGGGGTGGTTGGTCGCTCGCTACGCTCGCTCCCATTGTTGTTGCGTTGAACTACTATCATCCCGACTAATTCTCAACACAATTCGTAACGCGATTTTTTTCTTTTATTCGGCCCTTGACGAGCCTCGTAACGAACTTCCCGATAGACTGAAATATCAA
>JAPYZM010000970.1:0-25880 GCA_030522845.1 Psyttalia concolor
TTACCACTTCGCTACAGAAATAACAACTGAAATATTTATTAAAATGTCTACTGTCGTATACACCGATTTCGCAAGTGACAATGAGTATTGGCTTCTCCATTGAGTGACTCCGTTCTCCATAAATCCCAGCGCGTCTCGCCCTCCGTTCAGTAGCCACGTAAAATCATCTCCATTCTTATTCATAGGTAACTCACGAATCGCGTGGACGCTCGCGAAATAAATACAAACGAATAACGTCCTTGCGGTTGAATTTATTTATACTCATTCAAATATTAAAATGCCTTTTCCAAGCTACCTAATGGCATTGTTGCGCATCACGACCTTTGAATAATGCAGGGATTCAGAGGGATAACATCTACCCAGGATCAGTCTCATCCACCGCCAAATGTCATTTCCTCGTTACTGCGATTCATTGGAAAATTGTCGAGGAAAAAATTGGGAATTAATTGCCGTATTTTGAAACGTGTTCCAGCAATTCAAAAAAAGAGAAGACAATTAAAAGGGAAAGTGTCGAGGGAATAGAAAAATTACATTAGTTTATCAGTTTAAAATTAATTGGGGCATTTTGAGGCTCGTTTGATCTGCGAAAAAAATTCAATTGTCAAGTAAATAAAAAAATTAACTGAACAAAAAATACAATTGCCTCCGCAAAAACCTCTCCAGACCCACAGAATCGATTTTTAAATTCTAGAATTTCCGGAGACTATTCAATAATTAAAACCACATTTTATATTAATTAAAAAATTACCGTAGAAGAGATTAGACTTGTCTCCAGGAGTCACTCCCCCCGAGCTCCGGAGGAAATCGCCACCGGTTCGGCTGTGATTCCCCAGGTTCTCGACGAGATCAACGAACGTCAGATTCTCGGCGGGCTCCGATTGATTACGCGAGAGGACTCGCAGAATTTCCTCGTCCTCGAGGTTCTTCAGCCCCGACGCCGCGAGAACATCGACGGTTTTCCCCGCGAGAGCCGGGGGACACGCACAACACAAGATCCAGAGTAAGCTCCCCAATCTCTGCATCTTCTTCCCCGGGAGTTGCACAAGTTAAAAAAAAATGTTTTATCTCACTCGTCGAGTCAACGGATCAGAACATTTTGGAGGGCCTGGAGAACCGCGTCCAGCGCTTGTTACCACCAAGACACGAGGTGAAATGAGCATTGAGAGCCCAGTCGGAGTCACCTGTGCCCCAGTGGAGCGCACGAGAGGGGTCCGGTGACAGTGGATCCCCACCCTCTGGCTAATGAAAAGCGTCAAAAACTTCATTACACGAGAGACCAGGGCAACGAGACCCCACCGATGTCCTTCAATGAAGATCCAATACATCTCCACATCTCCAGATGACAAACTTCAAAACAAACATTATCTAAATGATGTTTTGGTTAATTCTCAAGATCATCGATTTATCACAGAATTTCCAACTCAAGTAAACCTTTTTTTATTTTTTTAAAATTAATTAATTTAATTTAATTAATTAAAATTCATTAGACGATTAGACGAACACCTCATTTGTTTACAATTTCATTTTTTGTTCATCGGAGAGGGGAAATATTTTTTGTAATTAAACTTTCGTTGTTTTTTCAGGATCAACAAATTTTTTAATCTGGCGTAATGTCAATTGAACGAGATTTATTGTAATTTTTATTAAAAAAGAGAATAATAAGTCAATAAATAAAACTAATAAATAGAATAAACAAATTTATTCGAATGAGAATAAATTTTTGGCCTCCCGTTCCCTCCAATTGAACAAAAAAAAAGATAAAAAAGAGGAGGTTCGCCCGATTTGTCCCTAAAAAAATTGGCTTTTTGTAGAAAAAAAAAAATTGCTGAGTGGAAAAATCCATAAACATCGATCCATCAATTAACGTCATTAATCAGTACTTCCCGAATGTCTCAATGCCGGATGTCTCTTTATTCCTGAATGATCACTTAATGAACTCACCCCAGAATATCAAACGTTCCCTAATGGTTTTTCCACGTGCATAAAAAATCATTCGTCTTAGCTCCCTCACTCAGAGCCCAACACGTCCAGCTCACCGCCAGAACTTCCCTCATTTGTCTCAACTCCACTCGAGAAAATATCCTGATTGCCTAATGCTTGATTATTCAAATTCTACAGCAGCTGAATAAGCATTTGTCGGTGAAATGTTTATCATGCGTAACTCTTTGTTCCCTAATTGATGACAAAATACCCGAAAATTTCCTCACACTCATCTGACGAAAAAAAAAAGAAATTCTTTAGACAGCGAAAAATAAGTTAATCTCATTTCATCGCCAGAAATTTACCCGCAAAATTGAACTCTCAGGTGTCGTCAGAAGAATATTTAATTGGCGAAATTACATTTTTTATTCGCTGGAAAATTATTGAAAGAGAAATTAAATTTTTCTCTGGGTCCGAGGCTCCCGGAGTTCAGGAGAAAATCCCCAGTCGTTCCCCAAGTTCCCGAGATCGACGAACCTTCGATGAAAAAAATACCGAAAATTTCCACACCTTCTGACACTGCTCCACATAATCACTGAATGTAAATACTTTATTTATTTACCATTTTCTAACGCCATTAGCTCCTTAAATTATCACTCACTCAAGATACTTATCTCCTGACCACGAGGGCCTGCGACCTTGTCGATCGAATGGCTTTGACGTATACCATCTGCATAACAGGAGGCGTGCTACTTATTTTAATTGACATTGCGACAATGAATTTCGGACCGATAATTGCCGAGGTCGGAAAAATTCCCATTAATTTTTTCTTTAAACTGATTTTTTTTTGTAAAAAAATCAGTCAACAATAATTGGATTTACAATTCATCATCTCGAGTGAATGGAGCTAAAGAGGACTAATCAATTAATTAATTAATTAATTAATTATTGGCAGGCGTAGGCGTAGTTTTTCTTTCTCTCCAGCGAGAGGGACGGAAAATTCGCCGGGGGTCGATTGTGATTTTTGACGAGAGCGATTTGGATTTCTCGTCGAGATTTTTTCTCTCACGGATCTATTGGTCTTCTACGGATACGAGTCCCCCCAGAAATAGTACGATCATTAGAGATTATGGTCAATGGAGAAATCAATGTGAAAGGGCAGCCGAAATATGATAATTGAATCGTGGAATTTGACGCGGCCTAACCCGAGATTTTCTATAAATATCTGAGTTTAAAAATACAAAAATTAATATGAGAATTTTTAAAATAAATCTCAATTTTCTCCTCTACCCCATTACCTCCCCCAGGAACAAATTAATGATTCTCCCTCATTAATCAATTTCCCGTTCTCTCGTTCAATTAATTGTTCACTGAAAAATTCCCCCGCAAAAAGTTAACAATTGTCACCTAAAAACCAAATAAAAAAATAAAACTGTCAACAATAATAAAAACGACCCAAACAATTGGTGGAGTGAAATTTCTCGACTACTCTCATTGAATTAAAACCAA
Source organism: Psyttalia concolor (assembly GCA_030522845.1). NCBI lineage: Eukaryota > Metazoa > Arthropoda > Insecta > Hymenoptera > Braconidae > Psyttalia > Psyttalia concolor. The sequence continues at coordinate 3,430 of JAPYZM010000970.1, forward strand.
AATCGACGATAAACTCCCCCAGAGGCTCACCAGTTAATGAGCATTGGTAATGAACCTCCCCAGAAACAATTGGCAGAGCGTAAGAAGAAAAAAATTTAAAACATTTCAATTCCCACATGCGCGCACGTCATGAGCTCTTCGCAATAACTCGTGAAGCCTCGAGCTAGCTCGGCGAAGCGCGATGCCTGTGGAGGTACACCAGTGGCGTTGGGAGACGCTGTTGAGCTGTCAGCCCTGGGATGCTCTTGTCGTTCCCCTCTCGTGGCAGTGAAAAATCACCGAAAAATTCCGAGTGTTATTGCCGATCGTATGAGTGACAATTCCCCAACAACCGTAACCAAGGCTGCCTCAAGAGGTGAAAAGCCCGAGAACCGGTGGCCCCCCCAAGAGCCCCCAAAGCCCCCAACTAAAAAAAAAAGTGTAAATCCTAACTCCAACAAAACGTGCCGACTCTTGTCATGTGGTAATCGCGAGTGACTGCAGCAATGAAATGACCGAGGGCCATTGAAAAATAATGAGAAACAAAAAGAAATATTCCACGGTCAGTGCGTCAGCTAAAAATCCAACTCCCATTATTTATCCCCATCTCCAGTAAATTCTCCATGACATCCGGTTGGAGTTAACGTGGTTAGCTTGAATGAAAATGCACACTCCGAAAAACTCCCCAACATCGATTTATTCGCCTCGGCACAAGTTCTGGACGACGTAATCGAACTGTTACGTAGGAGTTGTCAATTGTATAAAATTGAGAAAATTTGGGAATCAATTGGGGGAGAATTAAGCCGACCGAGAGATCATTATTACCAATGGTAAGTGCAATCCATTCACTCACTCTCTGTTATTGTTAAGAATAATTGTCTACGTGACCACACAAGCATCTCCAACGTTCACCAGTTAATTACCCCAATTACCCACGTGCCTGCATTAATTATGTACGAGTAGGAGTTCCAGTTGCCCTGAAGACAATGGACGATTCTGGGTATTAGTAAGAGACACTGGACATTTTATTCTGACACAATCTGAGATCATCTGATTGGGGCCCTCGTGGATGGCGATAAGTTTCTGTAGGATATACACGTCCCACCTGACCCACTAAAAATAGTCGAGCCATGCACTAGTCCCCCCCGAGGGTATGCTCCGAGGAGCCGTCAGGTTCCACTCATCCCATCTTATTTTACAACGAAAATCAGGAGTTGGAGACGCTTTTTTATCTAGTTCCAGAGTATGACGAGAGCTTTCTCTTGAAAAAAAGGGGGACAAATTCGTTTGTCTTCGAAGAGTCCACTCAGTAAGGCCCAATGGCCACGGGGATTGAGGCCCCAGGGTCCGGCTTGCTAGATTTTATTTTATTTTTCTCCCTAGATTACCCTGGGGCCCCTGGCTGTTGTAGCCGTTTACGGGATTACTGATTACAGCCGAAAAAAGCAGGGGAATATTATGATTTTGGGGCAAACGACAGGTCATAAAGTCCACAATGTCGGTAATTAGGTCTCCAGGATATGCTGTTTTCGTGGAAAATATCATTTGTATTTGTTTCGCGAGTGAAAGTCCGCCGCCATTTTCGAGAATTTTGTGGAAAATAGGGGTACATTTGATGTGCATTATTATATTCTCATCATCATTATTACCCCTGTAAACCTAATTACCGACATATCGGATATTATGACCTTTCGTTTGACTCCAACTGCATAATTTTTAACGGCCGTTCTCGCCTGTAATTAGTCGCCCCGTAAACGGCTAATGAGCGGTGTCTCTGGGGGAATTTCAGGGAGTTCAGAGACAGAAATAAAACAAAAAATCGAACAGATCCGGCCTTCATATCGGAAAATTACATTGTCCATTATCTCATGACATTAGATTCTCTCATTCGCGAGAGGAAGATGGGATGAGGCTCCCCGATAGATAGAAAACCAGAAAAAAATTGGAAAATAGACACTGGCCCAGTGATTAGGAATTTTCTTTTGGATTTATTTATCGTTCGGTAATAACTCAGGTGAAGAAGAAGAAGAAGAAGTTAGTCCGCACTGGTGGAGATGACGCGTTACTCCATCAGGCTGTGAAAACGAGGAAGTGCGCTGGAGGGAAACGCCTTCTACGCACTCAAGGTATTTTTTTTTTCTGATCCCCACTTCGTATTAACGAATTTTTGCAATGAAAAGAAAAATACACAAAAGGAGATTAATCTATGGACTTGGGCTTTTATCATTAACATATCTAACTAGTTATGATCATTAATCAGTAATGACACTAATCCACTCTGCCCTGGCGGTGTGTTTGATGGTAATGAATAATTTTCCTGCATGTGATTACTGAATATAATTTTTTACGAACTAACGTAATTAGATTCCGAGATCGTTCATCATCAGGATAATTGATTAATGAGGATATTCATGCAGAGAGACTTTCCCGATGATAATCCGCTTTTTTTTAAAGCAATCGGTCGCCCGGAGAAATTAAAAAGTATCAGGGGAAGTAGAGAAATTCGATTGAATTTTTTTTTCAATTGTTTGAACTACTCACGGGAGGAAAAATCGTGGCAGCCATTGATAAGAGCTTATGGCGGTTTGTTAAACTCCAAAATCCCAATTTTTCATGTTTCCCCAGGTGTCCAATCCCGAAGAAATAAAATCCCCAGAAAAAAAACTGGAAAATCTGGGGGCAAAAAATTGGAAAAAATCCCGAGACGTCGTCAACAGATTTAACTGACCAGTTGAATAATTGTTATCACACATTATCCGACCAATCGATGGAAAAACGATATCACGAGACCCTCGCATCGCGACCTGCCTCGAGTCTCGGCCCTTCCTCAAAATTAATAACTCCATTTTATTCAATTATACCGTTCCGCCACTCGCGTACATTAAAATCCCTCGACAACTCCAACTGTCCCTCCCTCTCCCACATTACAATATTTTCCAGCCGATGGGAAGGATATAATTGCCGTAGACATTTTATATCATCCAAGAATCGATTCGTTATTAATTAAAGCTTGCAGTTGTCGCTGGAGCAAACTCACCCAGAAACCTACAGAATAACATCGGGAATTCAATGGAGACAGTCAGAGAGAGTGCGCACCAGAGAGAGAGAGAGACATCGCATTCACTGCTGATTTAATCTTGTTACAGCGCTGAGAATGCTATCGGAAAAGCGTGCCGAAGCTGAAATAGAGGGTGAAGTGGGTGGAGGTGGTGCTGTGACACCCGGATACTCCAATGGTGAGGGCTCAAAGGAGTTTCTATCAACCGGACGAACTGGCAGACGAAATGCCATGCCGGACATACTTGGCCAGCATGCCGAGACCGGAACTGCCGATTTGCCCACTCGTCTCGAGCGTTTAACAACAGAATCTCAACATGGTAACAATAAATGATATTTTGTCAATTTTTCTCTCGCTTCCAAAGACTTTTCGTCTCTAAAAACAATATTCGACGAAATTATCAGTCCCAACCATCCCGACTATCATAGTCCATTTATTATTATTATTACTACTATTAATTATTTTTAATGAGCAAATCTTTCGCAAAAAGTGGGGAAGAAAATGGAAGACAGTCCTCCATTGAATTACTCGGAGGAAATTTTGTTATTTGCTCGTTTTTGGAATTTTTTTTTTGATTAAATTTTTATTGATAAATAAGGGAATGTAAAAAGTCAAGGAACAAATTGTTCACATTCACTTCTAACGCCCCCGGCGCTCGTAAATCATTTTATTTCCCTTTCAAAGTGAACTATTTCACGTTATGAGCAGTTTTTCATGAATTCACGGGATTTGTATGGCCTCTGAGAGCCGTCGGATTACAGACGATTTTTCAGATATATTGAAAGATAGTTATTTTAATGTAAAGAATGGGAAAGTGGGGGTTTCGTTAGGGGATATGGATATTGAAGGTAATTAGGGCCGGGTGTGGAGGATTTTTTGGGACTCATCTCCCTAGATTACCTGGACCGTTATGGAGGTTTACGGGGTTACTGATTACGGGCGAAAGCCGCGGTGGAAAATTATGATTTTGGGGGCAAATGAAAGGTCATAAAATCCAACATGTCGGCAATTAGGTCTCCAGTGTGTGCTGTTTTCGTGGGAATTATTGTTTGGATTTGTTTCGCGAGAGAAAGTCAGGTGTCATGTTGGAGAATTTTGTGGAAAATGGGCGTTCGGTGTGGGTCCATTATTATATTCCAATGAACATTATTACCCCCTGAGACCTAGTTGCCGACATACTGGATAGTATGACCTTTCGTTTGACTCTAACCTCATCATTTTTCATGCCTGTCTTCGGCCGCAATTGGTAACCCCGTAGGAACATCCTGGGGAATCTAGAACCAGAAGTGAAAAAAATCCAGCAGACCTGGGCCTTACTTTCCCCCTCCCAAAATAATCATCTTCACAATTTTCAGATCAACCTGGCACGAGTGGGATAATCCAACCGGCCTCACCGTCCCAAGAACAAACGGGTTGAACCAATTACCGGAAAACCTCTAAATTTCATGACAAATATTGCGAGTCGTCTCCAGGATCCCCAGGAATCCTCTGACATCTCTAATCAGACACTTTGACAATTTCGTATAACTACGATCAAATCCCCAATTACTCCCAACCTCTCCACCTCTCAAACTTTAAAAAAAAACCCCCCAAGGGGTAGAATAAAAATCGCCGATACCAACTGTTGAACAGAAAAAATGAAAAAAAATCGTGTGATACTGTACCAATAGTTACAACTGTTGTAATCTCTCAAGGAGCTCACGCCGACCGAGTTAGTCAATGAGACCACAGTCCCTATTTATTTATTTATTAATGAGTTAGCGCGTCTGAACAAACCTCTCTAGTATTATCACGAGAATCTCCCCGAGAATCTCCCCGAGTTTAAACTAACGATAAGAATCGCGGAATATACGTCGACGACACGTGGCCTACATTGAGTAATGACTCCAGAATCGCACAATTAGATGGGGGAAAAAAATAACTAAAAAGTAAATAAAAAAAGGAATATTGAGTCAATCGATTTTTAGTGCAGACCCCTCCGCGAAATGCTCTATTTTTCCTCGCCCAGAAAATTTCCTTGGCCATTCCAATGGTACTTATAGACGAAGGACCCGTAGCAACGAGTGTTACTATTTTTACGTTTGAAATCGATCGATCGTACAATGTCGAGAGTAGGACGCGTATTCACATTGTATTCAATAAAATGCCAACGCCTGTATAATAGGATGTCACACAAGGCGTCTTCAGCATTAATTGAATATACAACTCCGTTGAATTTTATTCAAAGGAATGGATTCAACCCGGCATCTGCTGCGGCCTCGTTTTCATCAAGTTGTCAAATGTATTTTTCACCGATAAAAAAAGAAATTTTTATGACGAACTGTTGCATCGCGAGTGATGACTATTATCGTTTCGTTAATTTAATTTAACGTCAAGGCAAGTCTTCTCGGGATTTTTTTCTATTTATCTCCCTAGACTCCTGAGAATTCCCCAGATTTTGCAGGGTTTTTTTTCTTGGGGAATTTAGCGCGTCAGGAGGCAGGAAAATTTTTCATTTTGGAATTGAACGAACCACCGTAAGAGCCTATTAGGCGATAATTAGGCGTAATAAGTGTTAATTGTTGATAAAAATATTAAATCACAGCCTCAACTCCCCAGATATTTTGACGGTCGTCGACAAAATGGCGGGCGAATTCACTTATTAAAAAAACTAATTATTATTCCTACACATAGAATACCCACTTAAGACCTAATTATCGCGTAATGAGAAATTACGGCGGTCTCTTTCAGTCCAAACTTCGAATTTTTCATGTCTTCTCGCGTGTGTAATTCCCCAAGCAAGCAAATCGACAAAAAAAACTGGGGAATCTGGGGGGATTCTAGGGGGAAAAATATCAGGAAGACGGCCGGTAATGGTAAAATTTGATGTTAAAAATATTCAGTGGAAAAATATGGGGGAATTTTAACGGATGTCATTGAAGTTATCACGGGATTTTCTGGGAAGTATTCAGCAGATTTCCACTTTTCTTTTTAATCGATTCCGTTGAACTGAATCAGACGAAAGATTTTAATGAGAAAAAAATTATTCATCCCCTGGGGAAACGCTGAATTTTTTTTCAAGAAAATCCCTGGAGAAACGAGGGAATTTTTCAATGAATTTTCTCCTGGCGACTGGGCCAGTTTTAATCTCTGAATTTTTTTTTGTACTCGTTTTTTGGGCCTTTCGTTTCAGTTTCTTCCCTGTCTGGATTCTAGTCAATATTGGGAAGTTGATATTATTTTAATTTCAGGACATGTGTTGTCAAGTGAAGTTAACAAGTGACTTGAGACATTTATTTTAGTACCGATTGATATTTATAATTATATGTAAGAATGGTGCCACAATAAATGACACGTTTCCACTAATTTTTTATAAATAAAAGGGGGTGAGTTGACAGGAGGATCGTATGAAATAAGACAATTTGAAAAGTTTGTAATGATTGTACTGGATAAATAAAAGGTTGTTTTTTATATTAAATCGAGTGTGACGAGTTGAATTATTTGTTTATCATTTTATCGGTCATTCGCTGGGGCTATTTAATTGCTTTCAGCCGAGGTATTGAATTGCGGGGCATTCGTTCAATGAAATTGATGGACATCGGTCGGTTGGGGATTGCCAGCCGCTTCCGAAACCTCTTCCCGAGGAGTCCGGATGATTGACGGTCTTTTGGATTGGGAGATAATATTGTCAGGATCAATCAGTCGACCACTGCCAGGGGAGATTCATTGAATCAGTCGATCTCTTCCGGGGGGAAACAATGACGAACTATCCTATTTTGTTAATAAACTTCAACATCTGCTGGTGAAACACTCACCTGCAGAGATAATTAACAATTGTCTTCAGATTGGAACTATAAAAGTGCCAATTGTATCAGCTAAAAAAGCAATTGCTGCCTTTAACTAATTAATTAACGAGAGGCCAACAAATTATGGGCTCAAGTACTGACAGCAAAGAATTGTTAAACAATAACTTCCAGTCGAGAAGTTAACAAAATAATTTGAAAAAAAATTGACAGACTCCGCTCTCTGTCGCTCCTCCTCCCAACTAAGTCCCCCCACGAAAGCCAGAAGAACGATTTACCATGGGAGTCCAGCGGAAGACAATAGGAGCATCAGCAGCGCCAGTCCTGGGAGTCTCGACCCCAGACGCCTTCCCCGAAAAAATCTCAAATTAACCCCACAATAAAATCCTCCAATTACCCAAAAATCCCAATTTCAGTCTCAATAATTTATCAAATCCCCGAATAAATTCCCTCACTCCCCGGAATAATCGTCAACCACCAAAGAAATGCCCTGACGATCGTCGGAAACACCTCGCGGAGGTGTTGGCAATCGATACACCTTAACCCCTGGTGTCGAGTCTACAATCCGAGGAAGCCGTATGCGCATGTCACATCACTTGGACGATCTCTTTCTGTCGTGGCATCTGGAGGTGAGTGGTTGTGCGTGGTTTCAGCGCAAGAAGATAATCCAAATATTTAACACATCAATATTCATCATCGTCCCTTAAGAATATTAAATAATATTACAACGGTTACGATAAAATAGTGTTGTGCCAAAAGTTTTCATCGAATAATTGTAATTAACGTTAAAAATTTAAGTTTAAGACTCAACGCATGGTCGGACTATTACTCCACCGGCTGTGAAGCCCATTTCGTCTCTGAATGTCTTGCGTTGTATTATCGTCGGTTATAATAATATTCCCCAGACGTGGAGGGCAAAAAATTGTCCAGGTGTTGAGGGGGGGAATCGTTGCTCCCAGGACGTGAATAATTCGGGGGAAATATCAAATCATCTCCGAGGATTCATGGCTGGGCCCCAGGGCTTGAAATCGCGACTACCGGATACAGTATGGCGGTCGATTGTCACAAATGAGATTTCCCCCAGGAGATTATATTTTTGTTGTCTTGAGGCTTCGATCACGAGTCAAAACTCTTGCATTTCACGTCAATCGTCAGGATTCTCCTCACCTGATTTACCTCATCGGAATTGTTTACTCGTGATTGGTTTTTTTTCTCGTGGCCATCCCGAGCTATGGAGATGGCTTTGTTACAGACCTCCAAGGGGCAAAATAACCCTCCGGATTCCTCTAAATTCGGTTGCCAACGTTAATTATTTAATCGCGAATGACTGATGTGCAGGCAATGGTGATTTGTCGGAATAATTTCTTGGTAAATTGGCCATCGGCCTCTCAGGAATCCGATGCAAGAGAGAGAGGTGGCTCATGCAATCAGACTGCAGTCACTTGTGAATCGGTTTTACTCAATGAATTGATTATTTGATTCGTAGCTGATGAGTGACGACCGCCATCTTATGCGTTTTTATTAATGAAAAAAATTGTATCGTTTATCGTTGGACATTATTCATCAGCTCTCGCGTCACTCAGTTTCGTAATAAAATGCAACAAATATTGTCTTACCCCCGGGAGACATCAACGAGGGGGGATAATTATCGATGTTTCATTTTATGTTGTCACTTGGTGCAACAGTTCCTCCGGCATTTCAATTATATGTAGCGGGTGGTGATGACGAAGGAGCTAACGTTCATCCAATTTACTTGTTAATCTGCCGTTATTATTTTTTTTTTTGTCGTGAGCCTCCGAAGCAGTTCCTCGGGAATTCTGATTGTCCAGCAATTCTGGCTTGGCCAATTGCTGCAATTTTAGTTTTTCCTGCTGCGCCAGGGGAATCATTTTGCTTATGTCGGAAATTTTTGGTGGAGCGTCGGGGGATTATTACGGTCACATCGGCTCGCCGTCCAAATACTTCGGATGAGGCACGTACAAAATGGCTGCCAAGCACTGCCGACAGCCTGCCATTCTCGAAGGTTCAGGCCATCGCCACGTGGACGCTCACTCGGAGCCCTTGAGAATTTCGGCGTTTTAATTGTTGAGCCAAGCGCTCGGGCATCACTTCGTGGTGGGACTTTTTTTTTGTTGCTTCTCGTGGGGGCGGGGTGCAATTTTGGGTAAATTGTCGCGTCGTCGGGAGCCGGGAGGGTTATTACTCGATTTTATACTTCTGAATTTGATAAAAATCTTGGGAAATTAGTTTACATTTTTTTTTTGTTAGTGTTAGGGGAAGTGTCTCATGTATTTCATGAAAATCGTTGCCAATTATTTATTGTTGATTTAAGTTGTTTGTGGTATTGTTGGCGTTTGCTGACGAGAGGATTTTTCATTGCAGTTTTGACCAGACTGAGAACAAACAAACTTCACCATGGGTAAAGAGAAGATTCATATTAACATCGTCGTCATTGGACACGTCGACTCTGGTAAATCGACGACCACCGGTCATTTGATCTACAAATGCGGTGGTATTGACAAGCGTACCATTGAGAAGTTCGAGAAGGAGGCCCAGGAGGTAAATCAATCGCCACCAAAAAAAAATCTCAAAAAAAAATGGTAAAAAACTACTGAACTAACGAATTCGTTGTCTTAAAAATGCTCCAACAGATGGGAAAAGGTTCCTTCAAGTACGCGTGGGTACTCGACAAACTGAAGGCCGAGCGTGAGCGTGGTATCACCATTGACATTGCCCTCTGGAAGTTCGAGACCGCCAAGTATTACGTTACCATCATCGACGCCCCCGGACACAGAGACTTCATCAAGAACATGATCACTGGTACATCCCAGGCTGACTGTGCAGTGCTGATTGTGGCCGCTGGTACTGGTGAATTCGAGGCTGGTATCTCCAAGAACGGACAGACCCGCGAGCACGCCCTTCTCGCTTTCACACTCGGTGTCAAGCAGCTCATTGTTGGTGTCAACAAGATGGACTCCACTGAGCCACCATACTCCGAGGCTCGTTTCGAGGAGATCAAGAAGGAGGTGTCCTCCTACATCAAGAAGATCGGTTACAATCCAGCAGCCGTTGCATTCGTACCCATCTCAGGATGGCACGGTGACAACATGCTCGAGCCATCGAGCAAGATGCCCTGGTTCAAGGGATGGAACGTTGAGCGCAAGGAGGGCAAGGCCGAGGGTAAATGCCTCATCGAGGCTCTTGATGCCATCTTGCCACCCAGCAGGCCCACTGACAAAGCCCTTCGTCTTCCCCTTCAGGTAAAAAATTCTCTCCAACGACGACAATTTGCCCAATCCCATTACACTCCAATTGTTCGACAACTCTAGATGTCAGTTCAATTATTTGACAATTATCAATTGTCCATTTTCATGATGACACTCTATTTTCTTTCATTCGTGGTTTCCACTGGAAAATCCTCGGATTTGGTGATAGTCTAAGACGTCTGAAGCCCCCCAATCAATTCAATTAGTTTGTCAATTTTTTTTCTGTAATTTTTTAAGACTAATTTCGATTGCTCTTGTTTCTTTTGCAGGACGTGTACAAGATCGGTGGTATTGGAACAGTACCAGTCGGTCGTGTCGAGACTGGTGTGCTGAAGCCCGGTATGGTGGTGACATTCGCCCCAGCTGGTCTCACCACTGAGGTCAAGTCCGTTGAGATGCACCACGAGGCACTCACGGAGGCCGTACCCGGAGACAACGTTGGTTTCAACGTCAAGAACGTCTCCGTCAAGGAGTTGCGTCGTGGTTACGTCGCTGGTGACTCCAAGAGCAACCCACCCAAGGGCGCCGCTGACTTTACCGCCCAGGTAAAGAAACAAAATTATTTCCCAAATTTTAGAAGTTTATTTTCCTTTCTTCAACCGGGAAAATTAATTGGTTATTAGTGATAATTAATTGATTATCAGGGATAATTAATTAACTATTAGTGACAATTATTACTCTTTACTTCGAAAACGACTTAATTGTCCCGCTGCAACGATCAACTCCATATCATTTGTTGATGAAAATTAATAACAGAATTTCCAATTCGACACCCGAAAACAAATGAAGAATCAGATTGACATAATGATGAGACTTGATGCACTTCATTCGCGGTTTCCACCAGAGAATTTTCGGATTTGATGATGGCCGAAGCGTCTGAATGTCAATTACCCCCTGACTATTTCCTCAAATCCCCAGCCACGAGCAGATTAAAAACCCCTATTTTCCCCTAAACTCTTCCAGGTTATTGTCCTCAACCACCCAGGACAGATCAGCAATGGTTACACGCCGGTTCTCGACTGTCACACAGCCCACATTGCCTGCAAATTCGCCGAGATCAAGGAGAAGTGTGACCGCCGTACCGGCAAAACCACTGAGGAAAATCCCAAGGCCATCAAATCAGGTGATGCTGCCATTGTGACACTGGTGCCAAGCAAACCAATGTGCGTCGAGGCATTCCAGGAGTTCCCACCTCTGGGACGTTTTGCTGTTCGTGACATGCGTCAAACAGTGGCTGTTGGTGTTATCAAGGCCGTTACATTCAAGGATGCCACTGGAAAAGTCACCAAGGCCGCTGAGAAAGCCCAGAAGAAGAAATAACCAGTTTCCGCGTCTTGTAATCGAGCCGCCGGACGATTACCGGCATACATTAGCACAAGTAATTTGTCCAATATCACTGGATCACTCGTGCTCATCTCGTAAAACTATCGAATTTTTTTTTTATGTTAATAAAAAATTTATGACAACAGTCGATTTTAGGTACACGGAGTGTGTGATTGATAATGATTATCGTGGTTTCATTGTCCCTAGGAGATATAGGGACATTATCAATGGATCTACATTATTTTTTATCAATCATTTTATTCATTTATTGTCAAAACGTCCACTCCGACACTCTTTTCATCGCAAAGAATTCCGTAGGAAAGAATTCATTGTGACATAATAATTAATAATAATAAATACACACACTCAATGATAATATTTTGAACTGCAACGAGTTGTACTGTGAACATTGATAACAAATTACGTGAGCTATTGTATACAATTTGTTTTACGAGTACATTAATAACATCATAATTTAGCTCGGCTTAATTATATTTTCTAATTATTATACGGAAATAATAAATCCTATATCTGCGATACTCGACAAAACATTATTATTTGTTCATATATATTTTTTTTATTTATTCATCCTTCAATTTTTATTATCCATTCTCATTAATTTTCAATGTCATTTTTCTGTTTTTTTTTTTTTATCAAGTTCCGTGGTTTTTCTCTGCTGATTCTCATTCGGGTTTTCTCTCATTTTTTTTTAATTGAATTGGATTCGTCATTTTTGTATTATTGTAGTTTCTATCGACACTGAATCTTCCAAATTCTTTGAAAATTTAATGTCGAGTTGAATGACTAAGTGGTGTGAATTTTATAACGCTAAACTGGTTACAATAAATAAAGAACAAATACAACAATTTGAACTGACAGTTGGTACTATTGTCTTATGATGTCTTATAATAATTTCGAGACGAGTGAGAAGGACTTGAGTGAGGAATTCAGCTCTTGTTGACATTCTGAGAGATAAGACTGAACTTTGACAACATTTTGGGAGTCATCAGTGCAATTAATACCCGTCTTCCTGTCTTAAATCCAAAAAAATCACTTTATTGTCCATTGAAGACGCCCAACACTCGTTAGTTTGGAGTCCAAGCTCGATCAGCTGATTCCTTCCCCAGGTTTGGTTAGTCTGCCAGTGAAAAAAATGGCAACCGCTGGATTTTTCGCCTCTGCGACCTCCAGGATTTTCGGAAATTTGACAGCAGGCTTTAACGTAAGACATTTAATCCGTTCGCAAATGATTTTCTAACAATTTATTGATATCTCAATGAGATATCTTAGTCTGTCAAACACGAGTTGATGGAAATACGAGGGGAGACGAATCCTAACCAATCGACCGGCCCAGTTGGACGTGTTTTATGTTTGTTTAATTATCAGTCTCGCAATTAATTTATCAGGTTCAACAAACGAGGAATAAATGGGCAAATGCGTTGATGTTGAGGGATTACAAGAGGCGGCTGGTGGCGAAAGAATACGCTCCACTTCGGGTACGTCTGCTCACGATGAAGAGGAATAATATTCTGCCACGAGAGATTCAAGTGAGTTATCCTGAATTATTCATCGAATTGTAAAATTACAGTTCGATTTTTCTTCGGATGCACTTCAATTGTTGCTCAAAGTCCTCCTTATCCCGTGGAGACGGCGACATTGTCTGAGAATTTTGAGAGCAATAGGAGGAGATTGTCAACAATTTTGATTTCAGGACATCGCCAGTGAGCAGATGCTGGCGGTACCTCGGCATGCAGCCATGTCCCACCTGAGAGACCGATGTGTCATAACGTCTCGACCACGAGGAGGTCTCAGACGCTGGAGACTCTCCAGATTCGTCTTCAGACATCTGGTGGACTACAACAAATTATCTGGCATCCAACGCGCCTTGTGGGGCTAATCTTCCCCGACGATCCGAGCCCAAGAAAATGTGAAAATACGAGAAAACAAAATTGTAGTTAAAACTGTAATAAATAAACTTTTTTCTCAAGCAAATGAACAACCTCGGGATGGACTATTTCTCCCGGTTTTCATTAAATTATGATACTCCTCGTTTGGGAAAATATTGACCCATCCCAGGTGATGAGCAGAATTAATAGACTTAATACAATGGCCAACCGAGGAGATCCATTAAGATAATAAACAAAGGTCAATTTATCTTGTTAATGACATTATTTAATGCCCCCAGGCATGCCAAGTGAAAATGGCACTCGCTGAGTTAATGAAAAAACTAAAAATTTCGTCTTTCGTAAGAAAAATAAGAAAATCATTCATCGGTGGACAATAAAAAATAGCCGTCGTTTACATCTTCTGCTAAAAGATGCAGAGGGTAGACATATCAAATTGCTTTTATGGATGGGTAAACCTCTATCAATATCTCATGTTGCACGCACCCTCGAGCGCAAGCTCGGCTACTCATCGCGAGGAAAACACCAGCTCTGTCAGTACAATTTGAAAGCTGTGATCGACAACTGGAAATTATGCGGAAGTGCCACTTCAGCTGTTGTTCAGCATAAAAATTTATTCTCGAGGATCACCGGTGGGGGACAATAATTGTTCCAGAGATCGGGGGAAGAATTATAAATATTTATTTACTGAGGGAGAATGAGTAGTTGGGATTTAATCGATTTGAAATCAATCTCTGGGGAATAATGCGACAGCCGGATATATCCCCGAGGACTAACGGAACTAATCGGAGTAATAAGAGCAGCAGAAGTATGGAGAAGAAGGTCTGGCCGTTCTTCAGTAATATACCCGAGATTAATGGCAAACGAAATGAAATTATTTATCCCATGCAACAATTGCCCAGGCCCAGACCGATTAAAGGGACTCTAGTGGGCCCGCGCGATGTCAATTCCTGGAAGTCTAGTCAGGATGCGGATGTGAGGACTTCACTTTTTTAATTAATTATTAATTCATTCAGTAATTCAATTGACTGTAAACGAATTTTACAGGCGATGATGGAAAATTACAATCGAGGGAATATTTCGAACTCTTAAATCAGACGTTCTCAATTAATTTTTCCAAAAAATTATTTCTAAATTTTTCTATAGAAGTCAACAAAAAAAAATGTTTAGATCTCTCAGTAGAATAATTTAGATTAAAAAATAGAATTCTCTCGGTTGTTTTTTTTTCTGTAAAATAGTTTCTCCTGAATATTTTAATCGAATAGAATTTTATGGGTAATTAGAGGAGAATAATTTCGGGAATGTTTCCGTAAAAAATCATACGCTCGCAAATGTCGCAAAATTGTCTCTCTCAAAAAATTCAATTGCAGGACGAGGAGAGCTTTCATCGAGCCATAAGTCCGATTCTAGCTGTTGCCCAGCTATTCGCATTGCTTCCACTCCTGAACATTCGCAATCCCTCGCCGGCGAGGTTGTCCTTCAAGCTGATCTCCATAAGGACATTCTACACAACAACTGTCAGTCTAATGCTATCCTTTATGGTTTACTGCGCGGTACTCCACATGATCGCTACGCTACGAGCTGATACATTCGTGCAAGACGGTATGCGTCAAAAATATGAGGCACTCCAAAACCAAGAGCCCGACAATTTCCCAGGAATTCTGGGAATTCCCAAGCCCCAGAAAAGAAAATCCTTCACTTCAGAATTTTTCCCTACAATTTTTGCGCGATTTTAAAAAGTTTCCGAGTTGATAACTCGGGATTGGCCGATTGGAATTCGATAATTTTTTTTTCAAAATGAAGCTGAAAACACGAGCTTCAATATGAAATAAAAATCATCGAATTTCACTCTACCGATCCGGAGTTATGGTCAGTTGAAAGCATTCCATTTTACCCACTCTCCCCTAATTTCGCCAAACGTTCGTTTGGCCCACCAAACGTCGGAAATTATTCTCAGAGGAAGATTTCCGCCCCAAAATTTTGTTTCTCCTCCTGTCTAACATCTGAATATTCCTCTGAACACCAGGAGGCATAGCCACAGCAACCGGGGGTGCAATGTTCTACGGAAACAGTTTCATGGGGACTTTGTTGTTCTTCCGATTGGCGCCAAAGTGGATTGATCTTCAGCGGGAATGGAGGATGATGGAGCGCTTCCTGGACAGGTCAGCTAGTCCTCAGTGGCGTAAAAAATAGCGCCGCTGAAAGATATTTATTAATCAATTTATCCTCCCTTTGTTTACGACGACGAGCGACAACGCTAACTCCCACAATTGTTTTTTTTTTAATCCGCCAATGCATGATCCTTCACACCGCTGAATAATTTAGTGCCCCGATGACATGTTTGCCGGCTCACCCAGCCCCTGATTGACGAGATTTACTAGAACGTCGTGCGATTTTTATTTTTTTTTTTCAGCTCCAAACAACCACGACTGAAGTTGCGCTGGAAATTCTCACTGATCACGGCAGTGATAATGATTCCAGCTGCTCTAGAGCACACTCTGAGTTTCGTCAAAGCCTTTCCCGATGGCTCTGAGTTCCCATACAAAAATGGCACCTGGAGGGACTACGTCGAGGTTTACTGCAACCGATCCCACGCGTTTACTTATACCACTGGTGATGACTCCTTTTTTTTCCTCTCATTTTCTCAATTTTTCCCCAATAATTTTTCTTGAGGATTTTTCTTCAGGTGTAACAGCTGCAGCATTGATTATTAGTTTATTGAATTAATTAATGTAACAGGAATTAATTTTTAATTTCTTTTTTAGAATTTTCCGAGGATTTTTTTCTTCCAAAAAGTTTTTGGACAGGAGCCGTTTAATTAATTTAATTAATTTAATTAATTTTTAGTGAAATTTTCACCAGCCCTTGGGATCTTCTACTTCATCATCAGCAAAATAGCGACATTTACCTGGAACTTCACGGACTTATTCGTAATTCTGGTATTACTAGATCCATCATCTGCAGGATCAAAATATCGCAAGACTAAATAATACGTCAAATTCCCCAGGTGTCAACGGGTCTGGCCGAGAGATACAAATACTTGAATCATATTGTGCTGACCGGGGGAAAGTCCGACTGTTCGAGCCTGGACTGGCGAGGGATTCGCGAGCAGTACGCGACACTGAGTAGTCTGGTGAAGCACGCGGACAACATAGTATCCCCAATAATTCTCCTCTCGTTCACCAACAATTTGTACTTCATCTGTCTCCAGTTGCTGAACGGTCTCTCGTAAGACTCTCGGCTCCACTTAATTTTCCGTCAAAATTCCACGAATGAAGTCTCTTCTTTTTTCTTCTCCTCAGCCCCATGGGGAACAGTCTCCTCCTGACCCTGTACTTCTTCACATCATTCGCTTTTTTAATTGGCCGAACTGTCGCTGTCACGTTATTCACGGCCAGGATAAATGACCAGAGCAAACTTGCTCTGCCAGCTATTTACAGCTGTCCAGCTTCATGTTTCACTAATGAGGTATTGATTCCAAGAGGACAGTTAAATCTATAGCGAAGTCCTAAAACGGATTTTTTCCTGTCTTTGTAAAACACCGATTATCTCAGAAAGGACTGGTTTTAGGAGATAATGTCACAAGATCATTTTTGTAGCTTATCAATTTTGCAACAAAAGAGCTCTTATGATTATTTCTCCTAACATTATTCCTTACGGAGATAATAGGGGAGGAACAATTCTGGAGCGAAGTGATAAAACGAGATAAGTGGATTTTTCCTATCTTTATAAAACGTGGATTATCTCAGAAAGGAAGGGTTTCAGGAGATAATGTCACAAGATCATTTTTGTAGCTTATCAATTTTGCAACAAAAGAGTCTCTCAACTCACTCCATCAACTCACTCCATCAGAAATTTTTTCCCCCGATGAAACTGAACTCTAGAATTTCCCAGATGTTTATGTCTTTAAACAAAAAAATCGATGACCCATAATTTTTTTTTTATTGCAGACGCAACGATTACAACTTCAATTGTCGTCTGATGAGGTCGTCATGACAGGCCTCAAGTTCTTCTCAATAACTCGGAATTTCATGCTTGCAGTGAGTACTCACTTTACCGATTACATCAGAAAATTATATAAAAATCGAAAACAATAATTTTCAGCCAATTATTTTTTCTAGGTCGCGGGGGCTATTCTCACGTACGAAGTGATTCTACTCCAGTTCAACGTCGCCATGGGAAAATGAACGAAATATTAACGAAATTATATAAATTAGTGTAATTATTTTGTAAATAAACTTTAATTAAAATAATTAATATTGAAAATTGTCAGCAGGACGAGAGGACGTCTCACGCTTGCGCTTTTATTTTTCCATCCTCACATGAAGAATTTAATTAATTAATCTATGGAGTAATTAATTCATCAGACAATGGAATAATTAACCAAGTAATTAATTAAATACTCTATTGGGTAATTAATTAATTAATTAATTAACTGTGGAAATGATTGAATGAATTCGCTTGAAATTAAAACATCAATCGTATTTCTATAATTTTATTTCATTGTTATTAAATTAATTATTACGAAAGTGTGAGCCACATAGAATGATAAATACAGTGAACAACAGAATTGTGCAGAGATCCCTCGAGATGTGCTGAATGTCGGCTGATTATTATGATAATCCAGGTGGACTACGGACTATCATAAATTGTCCGTTGGCTTCCTCTAATCACCCCTTAATTTTCCAAAACCTATTGTCAAAGGAATGGACCGGGAAAAAATTTTAATAAATTCTCTCTAAATGCAGGAGTGACAAGGCAAGATGGCGAAGGCTCAAGCCACAACGGGAGTTCACGAGGGGGATTAATTAAAGAAGAAAGAGCACCACAGGAGTCAAATAGATCGGGTGAATCTGTGACAAGCGAGAGATTCGTGAAGATGTGTCGAAGGTCTCAATTAATTCGAGAGATAAATTAAGGAAGCAGAGAATTGAGGAAACAAGGACAAGGAAAATGAGAGTTTGTTTTCATTTTTTTGTTTCTTTTTTTTTGCTCGAGACTGTGGAGGAGGTGCTGACGCGTGGCTACTTCAGCTCGCAAGCATTTGTCAAGTTTGAAGGGTTCACCTGTTGGACGGCATTGAACTGTACGAGTACGAGCTCGTACGTTATTATTGTTCCTGCAACCTAAACAGTCGATCGAGGGTTAGGGTAATTTTTTTTTTATACATCTTTAGAATTTTTTTCGAGGTCATTTGTGGACTCACTGTGAGAACAAGACTGCGGGTGATGGAGAAAAATTTCATTCCTGTCAGGCCTATTGTGTCGGTGGTCACTTGGGAGAGGAACCTGACGACCTGAGTACACAATAAAATTTTTTTTATCCTGGAAAATTTCTTGAACAATTACACCGGATTTTTACGGAATTTTTGACTGATTTTTTTGGGGCCTTCGAACAAATTTCCTCGGGACCAATTTCTCGATTTATTTCCCTCAATCCTCTTTATTAATTAAGAAAATTATTTTAAAAAATAGAGCGAGCGAAATTATCCAAAACTTGAATCGACTCAAATTTTCCAATTTCCCCTTTAATTCGTGAAAAAAATTAATTATAAAAATTAGAGCCGGGGAAATTTGCCAAGACATTAATCAACTCAAATTCCCCAACTACTGTTCTCCAAAAAAAATCATTAAAAAAAATTGGAGCCGCGAAAAATTTGTGGAAAATATTGCAAAAATATCTTCAACAGATTTTGATACCTCAGTTGAATAACTTGAAGAGGAAACGCTGTACAAAACCGGTGCTGGTAATAGTGATTCATCATGAACGGATGCAGCAGAGAGTGAAACAGCTGCTGTTCTCGCAATAACAGCCCCAAAAGAGAATCCAAAGTATATCGTGCGAATGACATTCGGCACTCGACTAAAATCCCCCCCAAAAAAATGAATTAATCATCGCCAGAATCCCAGGGAAAAAAATCAATGATTAATTACAATTAATTAACAGTAATTAATCATTAGGGATGACACCGGGGAGTAATCAGTGAATTACTTGAAGGAATACATGAGCTGAATGCAAATGAAGTAGAGATTAATTCCGAATGAGAGCAGAATGAGCCCAGATATATCGGAATCCACTTGTCTGGTGAGCGAGGCAAGCCGATTATAATCAATTCTCGCCTCAGCCCACCACCACTCGGGCATTGTTTTGTCCTTAATTGAATTGAGTCTGCCATTGAGTAATCCAAAGTGATAAGTGAGTGCTGTACTCATGAGAATCAGAAAGAGATCCAAAAAATTCCAGGAGAATGTCGTGAGGACATTGATACTCTGGACCATCAGGCCCTTCCAGAATTTATAAACTGTTCTGTTGAAGACCTGAAATAATTCACTAACAACATTCTCAATATTTAAACATTAACCCGAGCGAGCCTATAAATTTACAAAAAATAAAAGTTCACTAGAAAACCGAAAAGAACATTGGAGACAAATTGCCTGTCTTTAATTGACAATAACTCGGGATTGGCCGATTGGAATTCAATAATATTTTTTTCATATTGAAGCTGAAAATCTCAGCTTCAAAATGAAATAAAAATCATCAAATTTCTCTCTGCCAATCCCGAGTTATTCCCAATTGAAATCTTCGATCTAGCTCCACTCATTTCTCAATTTTTGATACCGAACTTTTATTATTTGTTATTTAATTAAATTAACAAAAACCACGAAAGAAACCGGTGGTTCACCTGGGGGAATTGCGTCTGGAAGTAAACCCCGAGAACGTCAGGATCCCCTCGCAATTGCGCACACTCGGACGCACTCAAATACCCAGAAACCAGTGAAAGTGCGTGTTCAACTGAAAAAAAAATTGAGTAATTTTTTCCCCATTGAAAATATTTTCATTTCCAACGTCTCAACCACTCGACAATGAACACCTTCAACACCAATATCTCCAACTTACTGAGTGCTATTGCCATGATAGTCACTGTAATAATTTTACATCGAGTAACGAGATTGTACTTTGACGTTCGTCGATGACGAGTCGCTAATTCTCGCTCAATTTTCTCCCATTGAGCAGCTATCCTAGGCCAGTGCATGGCCAGTCTGATGAAGAGGATGTTGGTGATGCAGGAGGTGCCGAAAAATACAAGTGTAGCTGAATAAATTGAGAAACTGATGAGTTAATTAAAAAACCTCAAATTACCCACAGGAAAAAATATTACAATTTCCACAAAATCCACAATTCTATCTCCAAAAAAATTACAAAAAATATACATTCATATTTTATACATAAATAATAATAATAGCAACAATTTAAGGGGTTTAAGTGAGACAGTTTAGTGGAGAGAATATTTTGTCCTGTGGGCAGCCAGTGCCAGAAGAAATTTAAGTAATTTACTCATTTTTGGAGAAGTAAATTCACTGGAGAGCACTCGATAGACACTCGCCGTTGTCATTACCCCGGACAACACCAGCACTACCATACTGTACAGGATTTTAAAACTTCTCCATGTGAATCTGCGAAATTTCATTGCAAAGAAGCAATTTATTCGTGAATTTTGTTGTTTTTTTTCTGGAGAGATAAACTCACTTGAGATGCGACGCGTCTGGAGTGTTTACCCCATTAACCGGAAATACCGCAAAACACTGGGCGAGATTGATGATGGGCTTGAGTGCAGTATGCAAACTGTCTGAATTCTGTAGGAAATTCGCGGGATTAACTGTCGGCGTTGTCACTAAAAAAAATTCAATGGAAATGGATTTTTAATTTTTTTTCCCCTGGCCAAGAAGTGTGAATCGACGAAAATTCACGTGTTTCCACTGGCTAAAATCCCCCCGAGACACCTCAAAACCACTTACTCTCGGCAATCGGTGGATCAGACTTGAGTGGAATCCACCGTCCGACGTCGTATTCAGCGGGTACAACTCTAAAAAACCATAATGTCATTTGAAGCAATGAGAAATAATGAAAAATCGACAAGTCTCAAATCCACCGAGTCCTTTGAAAAAATACTGAGCTCAGGAATGAGGAGACAATCTCCAACTGACAACCCGGGGTAATATATTTTTTTTTCTGTCCTCGTCCTGGATATTATTTACCCACTCGCGTCCTTCGTTACTCTCGAGTGTCATCGATGCCAACTGACAAGCTGGAGCGCGAGGAGATAAACGTAAAACGGGATCGAGAGGAAAAATTCTAGCGTTTGTCTTGGCGTTATTGATCAGTAATTCCCCATTTCTCGTGCGACGACAAAAAAAAAAAGACGAGAAATTAAAGAGTACTTCGGATTTCGCCCTCTCCACTTGCCACCAAAGAAAAATCCCCTCAATTAATCTCAAGCATTTTTAATTACTCATAATTACATATGAACTAAGACTTGCTTGCTATCCATTCCAACCGGTACCGGCGAGCCATTCCGAATGCCCCGGGATCGATTACCGAGGCTCATGACTTTTTTCATAATTATTTGGATCAATTAAAGGGAAAAAAAACCCGACGAGTGATTCAACATTTGGAGACAAATTATGCAGAACCGGCCGTCAGACAACAAACAAACTGATCGCAATGTCAGTATTTTCGTGCCCCGGAATAGTCCCCCCCACCGGCAAACAAATCGATTCCTCTTGATTATTATTTACCCGTTTTCAACTTGAAAATAAAAGTGACATTAATTCACAATTCAATGTTGCTTTGTGTCTTGCAGGCAGTGGTTAACGATGAGCCAGCATGGGGAGAATAACAAAGCCTTATCCGGCCATCGGATGATTATCGAGGGTTTTCCTTGGATAAACATGCAATGCTAAATATTGTTTTCGTTTTTATTTCGGGAAATTCCCCCCCGGCGGAATTTGGAGAAGCTGGTCAACCCCAAACTCTCTCAATATTAATTGAATTCATTGGGAAAAGATGACTCATTAGCATAATTCGGGCTATGGGCCTGATGATTCTCCAGCGGGAGCTCTGGAGGCCATCATTTTGGGGGAGAAAATGACCGGAAAAAATCCGGAGACCCAATAAATGACGAGAGTCAAATTAAAATTGATCGATTGTTGGGGGATTTTATTATTAGACTTGAAGAATCGAACGATCTCCCGGGGCTCCGTCGGTACCGTTGCCATCTGCTGCCTGCCCAGCTCGTCAACGACCTCAACAATCCATCAGAAACAAATATGGCGGCATCACAGCTGTCATTGTCGTTACT
>JAPYZM010000972.1:0-24983 GCA_030522845.1 Psyttalia concolor
TGTGTGTGTGTGTTCCTGAGAGGGAAATAATCCTTCGCGGTATTGAGACGAAAACATAATATAGAGAGAAAAAAAAATACACGGAAGCAAGCCACAGATCCGCCGAGTGAGACAAATTCTCTTCATCCCTCCTCCAAGAGAGATGGAGATCATTCTGAAAAAAAAAGGTAAAGGCGAGTGCTGTTTGCCTTTTATTAAACTGTTGTTAAACGCTGCCTTTCTTCATACACAATTGAATCGGCAAAACGCCGGAGATAATGCCACTGGGATTCTCAGGTCCCCTCCCTCCCCCCATCCCTTACTCTCTCTCTCTCCTCTCCAGAGAATCTTAGTCTCTATTGTGAATGGGATATGTCTCCCTCCAGCCAGTTATTCCCAGCCTGAAATGGACACCGTGTAATCGCTCTTTTATACGGTGTTGCTTTTACCTGCAGAAATACGAAAAAAAAAGGAGGCATATTGCCCTCTCCTACTGCCACCAGCCTCCAGGAACACCCCCCGATGCGAGGGGAATTGCCCGGTTGCTTATTCAAAATTCCATACATTTGAGGAGAAATGTTTTGGGGGAGTGTTGTATTCAGTAATTCTCGTGATCAATGAAAATATTTGGATGGTTTACGAGTGAGAGCTACGCCCAGTTTTTCAAAAGTGAAATGCATACTTGTTCACACTGTGCATCTGACAGTTAAAGAGTTGTGGGAGGAAATTCTTTTTTCGCTGTGAAAATAAATTCCCAGGGAAAACTCAATTGACGATAGAGAATGGGAAATGATCTCATTTTTGTGAGACTTCTTCTAAAAGAGATTTTTTCATTCACTCGTAGTTCTTTTTGATTCGTATTGCTTTATGTAGGTGAAAATTAAGAGAACGTTTGAAAGGGTAAAATCACAAATGGTATCGTCAACTGATCTTATGGGAGAATAATAGGAAATTAAAAAATGATTTTTTTTTTTCATTTGTAGTTCTTTTTGATTCGTATTGCTTTATGTAGATGAAAATGAAGAGACGTTTGAAAGGGTAAAATTACAAATGGTATCATCTACTGATCTTATGGAAGAATAATAGTAAATTAAAAAATTATTTTTTTTTTCATTCGTATTTCTTTTTGATTCGTATTGCTTTATGCAGGTGAAAATGAAGAGACCGTTTGAAAGGGTAAAATCACAAATGGTATCATCTACTGATTTTATAGGAGAATAATAGCAAATTAAAAAAAATTTTTTTTTTTCACTCGTAGTTCTTTTTGATTCGTATTGCTTTAGGTAGGTGAACGTGAAGAGAACGATTGAAAGGGTAAAATCACAAATGGTATCATCTACTGATCTCATGGAAGAATAATAGTAAATTAAAAAATTATTTTTTTTTTCATTCGTAGTTCTTTTTGATTCGTATTGCTTTATGTAGGTGAAAATGAAAGAACGTTTAAAAGGATAAAATCATAAATGGTATCATCTACTGACCTTGTGGGAGAATAATAGAAAATTAAAAAATGATTTTTTTTCCATTTGTAGTTCTTTTTGATTCGTATTGCTTAATGGAGGTAAAAATGAAAAGAACATTTGAAAGGGTAAATGCGACTACTCTTCAGTGCTGATTGTATGGGATAGTAATAAACAAAAAATTACATTGTTAGGTATATTTTCATGGACAAAGGGATTGTACAAAATTTACATATTAATTTGACATGCGGTAATTCATGCTATGGTTTATTTGTACATTTCGGAGTATAACATGAATGCTTTTGTTTCTGATTTTACTTGGCCCTTACGTCATTTCAATTCGCAGATAATTGACAGTAACGACGAATAAATATATTATTAATTTCACTGTTCAGTTTTTATTCAAAAAGTATAAGAAGGATTCACTTTGTGGGGGATATGGATTTTTAATGCGCATTGAATACTAAGAATTTCGCAGTGATATGGAACGAATAATCTGAATGATGTTCATAAATCAATATTGGTAAATTCGAAAATTTATATTTCATCCACTCATACGCTCTCTTCATACAAAAATACTCTTTCCATTGTATAAGTACACGATTGTTGCACGAATTACAATGGTATCAACATGAATTTATAATTGATTTTCATCATCAGAATGATAACATTACATTTTCTTAATGACTAACTGCTTGACATGACTCGTGACCCTGCATTTCTAATGAAAAAAAAAAGAAAACATGATTTAACAAAAGTACTTTCATTCGTTGAAAAAATATTCTTAGAAAATTTATTTCAAAGTTCGTATCAAATATGTCTCCTCGCGTATTTTCCATCCACTTTATTGAGTCCCATATAACCTCCACTGCGGTGAAATTTTTAATTAATCCAGTATCAAAAAACGAGATTACATTCATTTAGAAAAACAAAAAAACGTATATATAAATCCAGACTTGTTCAATCAGAAGCTCCTATTCTCTAGTCTCATTATTTTGAGCGATACGAATTCTAAAACTACACCTAAATACTATAACTGAGAGGATTCATGATCAGCCGCAGTCATTTAGACGGGAGGAAATCGAATCTAGAAAAGAGAATTAAATTTTGAGACTCGTGGACTCGTGAAAATGAATTCGTTGATCATTTCATTCCCAATAGGACTCGCTCTTGGATGCACCAATTGAAAATAAAAGAATATAGAAGATTGTGTCAACAGCAGTCTCTTAAATCCACTCACAACCTAACCACTAACATTAAACAATAGTACGTAACATCTATCGGATTTTTGGTTTCACATGAGGACAATTAGGAAGCGAGAGTTTTTGCCTCGGGGAAGGACATCTCCATTGTGATTCCACCGCTGCCACGTCTGTACCTGTTGTGCGGTATCTCATTGTTCTTATTTCTCGGTTTGCGTCTACTCAAGTGTCGCTCCACCCATTTCAGCATAGTTAGAACTGAGTCTGTACTTGGAAGTCTTCGCTCAGCCGAGGTGCGAATAATATGGGAGGAGGCCACTCTGAATGTCGCCGCCATACCCTTCAAAGCCTGAAAAAAAACAAATTGATCCAAGTCATTGAAACGTCTTTCATAAAAACAATTTCCCTTCATTTGTAGTTCTTTTTGATTCGTATTGCTTCAAGAAAGCCACAACTTCTACTTACCATCATAGCATCCTCATCAGTGACATCATCCCCAGCATATATAATTCTGATTCTCTCGCTCCAGTCCAATCCGAAAGCCGTTCGTAAAATATAAATAGAAGCCCGTCCCTTGTTCCACTCGACCGGTGGTTTAGCTTCGAGGGCACAGTGTGCAGGACAGGGTTGAAAGCCTGCCTCCTCAATCAGTCTCTTAGCGTGTTCAATCATCTTGGTTCTGCCCTCCATGGGTGTTTCGCGATAATGAAAAGTGAGGAGAGCTCCCTTGTTCTCCACCCAAGCGCCATCCTTACACAACTGAAGCAATCATTACATTTAACAAGTCACCAGAATTTTTCCCCAACATGGAGAGAAATATTCATTGAAGAGAATAAATCAGTTCCATTCTGTAAACTCCAGTCTCTCACCGAAAAAAGAAAATAATACAGAAGAGTCACGAGAATTTTACTTCGCTCCCAGACTAAGTGTCGAAGCCTAATTCTTCGGACTCTCTGCTGGTAATTTTTTATTGAATATTTCTCTACGTGAACACATACTAAAACCAGTCGGTCTATCTTACTACCTGATCCTGCAGGGCTTGCATGAGACTGCCAACTTTGTCCTCAAGTTCAGCGGGCATAGGATGTACAAATTTACTCCCATCAGGATGCAAAATCTCCAGACCATGATTACCAGCATACGTAATGCCATCAATTCCCACCATACTCTTGACATTACTCACATTTCTCCCCGAAACAATGGCAATGTAAACATCGGACATGTTGCTCAACCTCTGAAGAACATTCTTGGTCTCCAGTGGGAGTATAGCAAGATCAGGATGAGGGGCAATAGGTGCCAATGTGCCATCATAATCAAGTAGCAATGCCAATTTGTGATTATCACCGATGTACCTAGGGGACATGTATCGTCAATCGACTGTTACTCAGCTTTTGTCCATGATTCGGGTTATCGACTAGTCGTGGGAACAATTGTCAACAAGATACATTCATTGGAAAATGAATTTTTCACATCTTGATATCAATATTCTCATTAACAAGCTTCGTAATAATAAATTTTTGTTCATTCATTATGCAGCCTCCCATTAATTACAAGTGACATTCTTATCGCCTCCCCCCCCACGTCATTGTCGTACCCGAGCCATGCTTGACATGATTGTGCAACAACATATTTGTTTCTAGACGAGATCAAAAGAGAAAGAGATAACGGTTATCGGGTTATTTTTCTCTCATGCATGTTTTGTATCGAGCACTTTTTAAATGAAGAATCGCCCAGGTTATGCACAATTGCGCATTGGATATTTACTTGCTTAAGTAATCATCAAAATCGTCCATTGTGACGGGCTGCATGGTTGTCGCACCGACTGAGTCGCGTTCCTCTAGGGAGCCCATCACCTGGAGGAATGACTTCATCCAGTAGTTGACGTCGTAGAGGCGCTCGCGACGTCTTAAGTGATTCATCCTGAGGGTGCGCTCGTCTTCTGGCATGGTGAGAGCTCTGGAAAAGGAGAAGGTTCAAGTAAGCTTGCTCGGAAGACTGAACGGAAGATGACTCGGAGGTTTCATTGTCGTTTGTTATCCAACAGTTGGAAAAGTTAAGCTCAATTGCAGGAGTTGTTCCGATACTCTTGTCCATTTTGAGTCTGAGGTGAGCCAGTCTACGACTTCAGCTGAGCTTGTTTGAGCTGTCTCGTGTGACGGAATCAAATACGCAAGTTCTTATTACGGATGCATCTTACCTGTGAATGACTTCCGCAGCATCATCGATCTCGTAAGGATTACAGATGAGCGCCTCGTGCATCATCTCGCCAGCCCCAGCGAATGGGGAGACAATGAGAACCCCAGGTGGAGTGTTAATCTGACAAGCAACGAACTCCTTAGCCACGAGATTCATGCCGTCCCTGAGTGGCGTGACAAGAGCCACGGCAGCGTCCCGGTAGAACGCTGCAAGTTCGTCCTGGCTGACGCATCCGTAGATGTACCTGATGGGCGACCAATTGGGTGTGGTGAATCTTCCGTTGATGGAGCCGATCAGCTGGTCCATCTCGAGCTTCAGCTCCTGATACTCCCTGACGTCGGTCCTGGAGGGAACCGCAATCTGGAGCATGGTGACCTGCTCGCGGTGCTCGGGATGCTTCTCCAGAAGCATCTCGAAGGCCTTCAGCCGGTGAACTAGGCCCTTGGTGTAGTCCAGTCGATCCACACCCAGCACGATCTTCTGATTCGTCATGATGACTTTGGGCGCCTGCTCAGCTAGGGATACAAATCTGTCGAAGGGTATGCCAATGGGCAGCGGTCGGACTCTGACAGTTCTGCCGCCGTGATCGACCAGAAGGTTCTTCCTGTCGACTCGACAGCCGAGACATCTCCAGCAGCAGTCGACGAAGTTCAGGCAGTAGTCTTGGATATGGAAGCCCACCATGTCACAGCCCAGCATTCCCTGGAGGATCTCGTCCGCCCATGGGAACAGTCTGAAGATGTCCCAGGGGGGGAAGGGGATGTGGAGGAAGAAGCCCAGTTTCAGTCTGAGGTCGTCCTTCTCGTCGGCAGCTTGTCTTATCCAGTTGGCAGCCAGCATGAGGTGATAGTCGTGAATCCAGACTAAGGGAGTGCCATTCGTCTGCTTGGTTTGCTCCTCGTGGACCTTCTCCAAAGCTCGCACTGTCTTCGCTGCGAACTCCTTGTTTACCGCCACGTAAGCACGCCAATGCTCCGCGATGAAGGTCGCGCGATCTGGCATCGAGTGGAATAGCGGCCAGAAGGTGCCGTTGCAGCAGCCATTGTAGTAGGCGTCAAAAATGTCGGGCTCTACGTGCACGGCCACCACCTGGAGATCATAGTAATCATTCGTAAGTTTTTTCTTCTTCTCGTGGCTCGGGTTTAAGACCCCAACCGAACATTATCGAGATTTGGTCTAAATTGTTTATCTGCGAAGGTGTTTCTTGCTGATCTACTTACAAAAAAGAGAGGTTAAAAATAGACGCTTTTGTAGGTTAAAAATCAAAAACAAAAGCAACCTAGATGACGTTCAGATAGAGGACATCCGGGTCGTAAATTATGAACGCCAATTTTTTGTTCGCGTTTTAGATTCAGATTTTTCAAATTGTGAATTTACGAAATCAATGACACCGGGGATTCCCCGCCTTTTATAGATTATTGGCAACATTGTTTTTCGCAGGGAATTTATCTAATTGCCAATTACCAAAGCCAATAATAGTCTTGTCCATGTCATCGAGTAACATCGACCTCAGTCTTATAATAATCAGTCATTATTGAGGTTTTAGTATCACTCGGAATGCGTTTATTGGCTGGTGAATACGATCGGCGGGCTCGACCACTCGATTCTCCCTTACGCTGTGACTTCTTATTATTCATTATCCATCCTCATAAATATCTCACAGATTGGGTGAACCGGGTCGCCATAATGAGACATTGAGATAATTGAATACAACTGATGGTTTATTTTTTTTTTATGAAGTCATTAATTCAGAAATAATTATTTTTCAATTTATGGGAATTGATGATATTGTGGGCTTATTTCTTTTAGACATGGCAATTAAAGAGGAGTGAAAGAAGTGAAAATAACTTCTACTTAACGCATCTGCTATTATCTAGCCTCTTCTTTGATAAATAATCTTGACCCAAATAAATAATCAAACATTTGACTTTCTCGGGCGTTATCGGGCCCATTCAAATTTTTTTCTCTGCTCTTGTCACTCTCTTCTCTATCCCATTTCTCAATCTTCGAAACACCATTTGGATGTAATCAAAATAGTGGAGATAACTCCGGAACTGTGACTTCCGAAAAAAAAACAATTTGATTCGTATTTCTTTTTGATTCGTATTGCTTTGAGAGTGTTTTCAAAAATTCACTTCAAAAAGTGATATTCGAAGAGATAATTCTTCGATATTCTTCGCCTTTTTCGAAAACTCAGAAAACAAATTTTGGTCGTCATTCGTAGTTCTTTTTGATTCGTATTGCTTTGAAAAATTGACATAGGGAGTCCCTTCACCGTTACAATTTAATCGAAATAGCTCAGAGAACTTGAAGATTATGATATTGAATAAGTCAGTTCGAAAGATATTTTCATCGCAAATTGAACGATAACCCAGACCTCTACTCCGATTATTTGAGCACGTGGTCTCCTGACAGGTCAACGAAAACGTTGAAATGCGAATTGATATGGAATAATATCGTACTGTAGCCACGTCTAAACAATTTTAACAGCGGCAATTGGCGAAGGTCAGAGCTGTGAACTATTAGCTGTCAATATTGTTGAGTCTGTGGTGTTATCGGACTGATGGGCTATGCCTGGGGCTTTTACGGAGTCGACTGTGATTCATCGGGAGATGTCTCAGTTGAGTTTAATATTGTAAACGAATTATCAATATTTCGCGAGGCCATTCTCGTGACCGGCGCAGGTGATGCGGGGTAATACCGAATAAAATGGGTTCATTGTCAAGGGTACGCAACTGCGCCATTTAGTATTGTTTATAGTAAAGGTGGGATTTTGTATTTAAATGTGTTAATTAGAGGTAATTACAACGACGACGAGTAGTTTCACGCAGGACGAAATATATTTTTCTACTCCGAAATGAATTAATTCCAATTTTTTCCGGTTTCAATAAAAGAAAACGTAAAATTATTATTTTTTCATAAAGTGAATTAATTCACTTACTCAACTAACTTTAATTGCTAATTACATTAATTTTTTTTAAACAACAATTTAAGTGATTAATCAGTTAATTTTAAATTTTTTTGGGGTCAAGCTGTTCTAGTCGATTTTAACGGTTGCTCAGTTTTCCGTAAATATCTCGAAAACTGGGGTAGATAGCAATATTTTCGTCTCTTCATTTATTATAGAACAAATAAAGAGCTACAAAAAAGGTTCTCACGAAAATTCAGCAGGCTCGCTCAGAAGCCCGTGACGAAGAGACTTAGAATAATACAAATTGAGTATTACCCCCGATTCGAGCCTCAACGGAATCCCCGAAAATTCGCGAGTTCGTTATATAAATAATTAAACGCCCTACGTTACGGTTATGTTCTGTTTGTCAGTAAAGTATTACGCAATATTGTTTAGAGCCAGATAAAAAAATGCACAACCGGAACTTCAGAGAAGTCTTTTGAGGCTTTTAAATAGACACTCGAAAAAAATATCAATTTAACGGGGTAAGTCTCAAATTAAAATTAGTCCGGCTCGCGGAGTGAGCAAAAATGCCTTACCTTGCTCGAGAGTAAACCAGCAGTGGGTGTCTTGTCATTAGGATCAGACTCCGGAATAGGTTCATTTGGATTCTCCAGATGTACACCCGGCCATCCTACCCACAGGCCGTTCCCACTGATTACAACTGGTGCAACGGCAGTGACAAGCCCACCGGCACTAAAAATACCCCAAGAGAATCATATAATCAGGGTTACATTCGCAGAAAATAAAGAAAAACTTTCCAAAACAAAAAGACAAAATTAAATGAGGAGAAAAAAAAAAGAGGAGAGAAATTATCAATTCGCGTTTAATCACTTTCCCCTAAAAACTCATCAATTTCGACTGGCAAATCCCCCATAAAAAGATAAGCAGAACCTACGTTAACACGTAATCAGCCTCGCCGGCAAACATGACTTTTTATTTATCCATTGCGCTCTCAATTAATGAAAAACAAACACTGAAAAAAAAAGAATTATCTACTCGATTGGAAGTCACGTGCGCCCGGTTTTATTATGAATATTCCTCTTGATTTCTCATTTTCTTATTTGTTTACGCGGAGCTCTGAGAGCGATCTTATGTGAGTGGCCATCAACACTCAATATTACGATAACCGCGCGCCCCTCGATCAACATGTTTTCCTCTATTTTGCATAATATCACAAATTAATTAATTTAAATTGAGCAAAAGAAAAAAATCGCTACTTTCGACTGCACTCGAGGCGACTCATAAAAACGGAAATCTCCCGAACAAAATTGAGATAAAAATTATTCGCAGGCGAAAAAAAATCGGCAGACGATTTCGCATTCGACGGGATCAATGTATTCAATTTATTGTTACTGAAATAATTTTATTAGATAATTTATTGATCTCTAGATTTCTTCCAATTTTGATCCTAAAACTCCTGAACTTTTCAGAATTCGAGTCTCGAGTGCCGTCACCCCGAGCTTTGCCTCTCGCCCCGATGGACTAATTTACTATTTGTTACTATTTATTATAAATAATAAGCTCACCTGGCTTTGCGTTCCAATTCCCCAGAATCCTCATTTCTCTTCAGTACGAAGGGTAACCTGTTGCTCACGACAATCATACTCCCGTTGGAAGTGTACGTCCGTGTTTCTGGAGCCATTGTACAAAGCCCAAAGATTAATATCTCTCCCCGAAAACCAAAAAAAAAAAATGGACTAAAATAAAAAATCCCAGCGGCCAAGTATTCCCCCCAAAAACACCGGCGAAAAATTCCCTGTCGATGACAGAAAAACCAAAATCACTGATTCCGTTGGCTCTGGCTCGGCTAAAGACCCATGACGATGGCTCAATGTTGGCTCGTCACCTCAACAAGAATGATTGTGTCAATCGGGAAATGATTTCAGCAGATAGAGCCCGTCGAGATAATTGGTAATGTGTGACAAAGGAAGCCGGAGAGCCAGAGTAGGACTGAAGTAGAAGCGTCTCAGTGCCTTAAGTTTATTCGTTTCTACTCGCACCAACGATTTGGTCCAAAGTGCGTTTTTGCGGGGACTCGGTATCGAAAAGACCGGAGGCCACGACCCCTCATGCCCATCCATCGTCAATTCCCCCCCCAGATCCCCCCCCTTCCGTCGAGCACTCTATCCTCTATTTACCCTCGTAATGTAACACCCCCGCGTTCCCTTACGATGTGACCTCGCCGCGGGTTATCGGTATCGCTTTAATTTTACGACGATCACTGGGGAAAAACGAGTGATTGTTGAAAAATCATATCGACACTTTCGCGGCAAGGAAAGCGGCGATTGGCAGGATATTCTGGGATGGTGGAGGCGAGCCGCCCCAGCGGGTCCTAGAATTAAGGGGGCTCTTAGGAAAATATAATTCTGGGGGTTAAATAATTTTCTTAACAATCGAAAATTTCGATTTCAATTCTGATCCGAAGATTATTTTATTGGGGTAAGCAGAGGTCGCCTTCAGTGGTCAGTTTTTTTAATTTGACGACGCCGAATTAGACGTAATTCAGAATTTTTAAAACTTAGACTGAAATTGAGAGATTGAAAAATTTTTGGATAGAAATTTTTTAAGTTGTTTTGAGGAATTGTGTTAATTTTTTTGAATGTAGGACTTGGTGAGGTCTTAGGTACCAGTAAAGTCCTGGGATTTCGAGGCAGTATGAGAGTAAGAAATCGGGCTAAAATCCGAAAAGAATTCCCTTCAACATTACCTCAGAGTCCCCCTAAGTCTTCAAAAATCCTAGGACTGCCTAGGATCTCCGGAATTGAAAAAATCCTGACTCAGTAAAATCCCGAGACTCGCCACTCCTCCCACGCATTCCCCAACCCACTAAAAAAAAATCCTAATTTATCCCCGCCTCGAAAAAAAAATCCCCCAAAAATTCCGAGTGTATCGGCCGTCAACCGGTCCTCACTTCGTCACGTCGTCCTGGAAATATATCCCATTGGGACGGCATCCTCCCATGCGCTTTCATTATCAGCGCTCGATTGCACGTCGACGGGATCTTCATCGACGATTAAAAAAAAAATACAAAAAAAAACTCAGCCGTTTTGTTGCATTGACTTTGGCGGGAAACGATGAATTACAGCCTGTCCTTGGAAATAGCTGTGATGTTGGAGATGCATCAGCCGTGTTTTGGCACGATATCAGCGCATGCTCGCTTCATGTTTAATTTTGCCCTATTACTCATCAATTTTGCGGAGATTAAATAGTTGAGATATGAGTTACAGCGAGGATTTTCATTGTTTTATGAATTTATTGTGGCCAATTCACCTGCAGACAATGACAAAATCATCGTAAAAATTCTAAATTTTTATTCTCACCCTTTTATCAACTATGCACTCACACCCTCCTCCCTCTCACCCCCTCCCACCCCAAATAAAATGATACTAGCCGTAGTGACATAATCTTGATTACCCCGAATCCATCAAATTGTGACGCTCAAACGATTGTGTCACTTCACGGATCTACGATCACTCTCCCAGCATGTGATGATAAATTCTAATATTTGTAGTTATCACATTGTCGAGAAATTTCCACTGTGAAAAAAATTTCTTCAGACGTAATACGGACAATCGTTGTAGGAAGAGAAGTTAATGATATTAATGACCTTATTCCAGGGATCCACGTGTTACACTTGACACTTTGTCACCCCTTGCCTGTCACGTAAAGGGGGGGGGGCGAGGGGGGGGGGGGGGGGAGAATTTTGGGGGCGCATGTAATCAAGAACGGGCAGTAAAAAGTAACCGGTGGAGTTCCAGCCAACTTTCCTCAATATTTATAGCCACGCAGTCTCCGAGGATTGATAAGCTTCCTCGTATCTTAATTCACCTTCTGAGAAGGAAATCCGGAGATATTATCGTCGAGCCGTTGTTTATGCTCCCGCTAATACTTTCCGTCTTGTGTTCTTAATGAGAGATAATTTGATAATGTTTTTTTTTCTTGTTTTTAATCTTTGTTTACACGAATTTTGGACGCCTACGCGGCATCGGAATTTTTGGAGTTCGATGCAGTGGGAGAATGCGTGATTATTGGCGATAGCTCCGTAAATACCGGTCGGACGGGAAAAAAGGTTAAATTCAAAATTATTGTAGATTAAATTGTCTACAGAAAATGTTCTAATGTTTTTTCTCGTCAGAGTTGTAGTTTCGGAGATACAGCGGCCGGAACGTGCGGGCGAATTGAGAGAATCCGGGGATTTTTCCTCTCGGACGTCTGGGGAATTTAGTGGGCCGGACAATAAATTTTTGAGCTCGTCCCGGGCTTTGGAAATCGCCAGTTTGCCCCGGAGTCGAGGCCCATTGGGTTTGGAAGGATATTTTTGTTGGGTTTAGAGAAATACTCAAAAAATCGGGACGGTAACTGTCCGGCTGGAATTTTTTATGATCTTAGGCGTCAAATTCTAATGAATTAAAAATTATTGTTCACTCGCTGAGTCCAAAGCAGATCTTCCGCCGGTTTAGCATTATCTCCAGCCATTGTTAATGCTCTCGTTAATACCCTCGCCCTCTCAGATTACTCGATAAACATATTGTCGTATTGAATTGAGGTCAACCCCGCGTGACATTAACTTTAATCATCTTAGAATATCAAACCTTGGCCGCTGGGATAAGTAAGGAGTGCTAAAACGTATTTAAAACGTAGGGTAATGAAAAATAAATGAGTCATCGCCCGAATGAAAGCCCCGAAGTCAGTGCCAACTTCAGTATTTCAACCCCAGGTCGGCTCCAGTATATTATCTCTCACGAATTCCAGAAAAAAAAATTAAAAATCTATCTCATTTATTTATCAATCTTTGGCGATTATTTTGATCATTTCTCATATTTTTATTATTTTATCCATCACATTCTGGGGGTGTGGGGCCAGAGGGGGCTTGGGGGGAGACTGGAGCTATCGCCTAATTTTTTATTTTATTTTCATTGAAGGAATGGATGTCAAACTGAAAGTGTAACAAATTTTGCAATTAAACAAATTAAATTCAGGGCATGAGATCAGATCCAAATCTCAGAATCATCAGATCAGATTCATTCATTTTCTTGAATTCAATTCTCGTTTTGTCATGCCTGATGATGTCCACTAAATTACGATTTATTTACAAAAAAAAATGGAAAATTATGATCATCTCACTAAATACTCAAGACAGATTTTTTAAATGATTTTTCTGGCTTTCCTTGACTAAAACAACATCGAAATCGTTCATCAAATGATGTGTAAACGGTTTAATTAAAAAATCTGAAAGAATTCCATTTGTCAGTTCCAAGGGGCAAATAAATTGTTCTTTATTCCCCTCCTCGAATTCCATACACCGAGTGAAAATAAATAAGCCGAAAATTAGGGGACCAAACTGGGATTAAAACACTAGGCAAAATTGAGTTGAGACTGACTCAACGATTATTGATTTAGGAATTTCAAGGCGACGATATCGACGCGTTGTCATGCAATAAAACGGACCGATGACACATTTTCCTCGTGAACGCCTGGAGTTCCAAGAGAACTTGAGCAAAAAAAAAATGTCTATATATAACCATACATTTGCAGAAATCACGAAAAGTCGCTGACTGATAGCACACGCTCATCACTGACATCAACTATTTTGACTGTCAATGTTATTTATTGATAACAACTAGACTGGGATTTATCCAGATTATTTACGTCAAAGGAAGAAATAGCCTTGCCTGTTATGCAACCGCTTATGAATTAAAATTTTCCGGCTTGTGTCTGTGTGTTTGGGATATGCTGCAGCTGAGAGGAGACACTGAGAATGTGACGATCACGTGTCAATCACGGGCGGAAAATTTATTTTTTTTTCACTTCAATCTCGTTGCAACGACAGGGTAATACTGAGCGCGTAATACTGTCTGCGTTTGCCAGTTACGTTGGGTGTAATCCTTTGAGAAGGTTCCGGGTTTTTCGATGAAAAAATACATCGTGGAAGAGACGCTTGCTCAGGTAGCGCCCTCGTTGGATGTCCGCTGCATTGTCCGCTGCGATTGCGCAATGACTGGGAAGAGGCGAAATAAACGCCAATTGGTAATGTTTACTGAGCAATTTTTCGGGCGTCACTCGAAATTAATTTATAACACTTGTCCTGGGACCATAAACTCCGGATATCGACGATTATTTGACAATAGAATTTTTGGCAACTTGGAAAAATTATTTTTGTCTTGGCTTCTGCCGCAAGAAGTCTTTTATAAGACAGTTCACAAGTCATTTATTTTTCTTCAGTAATTGACATTACTTGGACACCCTCAAATTATTATTATTTTTTAATTTATCGCAGGCCACGCGTGCAAGGAAGAGTTATTGATAATTGGTGCACGAATTACGATATCAAAGAAATTTATTAGAGTTAAAGGCATGCAGCCATTAGACCAGCAACATTTTCGAAGTCAATTTTTTCGGTGATATTCTTGGTTTTAATATTTTCATCCTGATTAGCGATGAAGATGACGTTTTTGCTCTGCTCCTGCCATCCGTATTTCTTCACCCAGTGTTTCAGCGTTGAGTCTTGAATATTCAAAGAAATACAATAAAAAAAAATCTTTAGAGTTGCTTAAAGCAATACGAATCAAAAAGAACTACAAATGAAAAATTCGCTCTCATGAGATGTGATGCCTTTGAATGATTTTTTTTGATGCATGATCAAAGCAATACGAATCAAAAAGAACTACGAATGTAAATAATTCTGCTAATGATATGCTTCGGTGGCACTTCATTTGGCAATTTGAGTATTTACCATCGACACTGCCCAGCAATTGAGCAAGTAAACCCTTGTCAATTGTTTGGAACGTGATACCAACGACGTGACACACGAACTTCCTTATCGAGTCCTGGAATCCGACGATTTTGTCGCAGAGCTCAGACATGGAGATCATTCTGTCCCAGAAGTGCTGGAAGTCACATTGCTCCAGGATGTCCCCTAGGTAGATTATCTGGCTGATGGGGTCTTGCTGCATCTGAAAAAGGAGAAACAAGAATTAAATTATTTTTTAATCTAATTTCTCTTGTTTCCTATTATCCCAGACCTGACCTGGATTGTTCCTAGAACAATTTCTTAGACTCGTTGAGATTAAAACGTTCAACTATTTATTTTTCATGAAACAAATGAAGAGCTAAATGGCGACGGAAAATTCTAGGATTAATCCTTCGGTTTCAACTCTTAAAACGGCGAATATGTTAGGATCTCTTGATACTCACGATTTTCTCACTCAAGAGACACTTGCAGAGCACGAAGTCCGTGTGGGGAAGATTGGTGAGGGCCTTGAGCAGGATTTGACATGTCACATGAATGTCAAACCGCTGGGGATTGAGTTGATACAGCTTGAGGAGGGCCAGATTAGCCTCCAGGTCGTAAGCATTTTCCCGAGCCTGCAGCTCCACGTATTTCTCAAGAGTTGTTAAATTCTCGGGATTGTATCTGTCAACATTAATACTCTCGTGACAGGGGGTCAACTTAACCTTTACCTGAATTTCCAGCAGTCAATTACCTCTCAATGCTCCTCAGCATCACCTGAATATTCTGCCTCATAGTCTCGGCCATCTTGTTTACAACAATTACTAGAAGAGTCTACAATACTGAATACTAGAAATTTTTTCTGAAAATTGCAATTTACGGTGGACTATTCGGAAACTCTTGGGGGAAGAGGTTATGGGTGGCTCGAAGCGTGGATAAATGGCCTGAAGTTAGCCTAGAGATTGGACTACAGTATATGCAGGGCCTAGGGATTTTCTCTCCCTCCCCCTTGAGGGCACCCCTGGCCGTTCAACAGACTGTAGAGTCTAGGAGTGCAAAAAGGCGCACGCGTACCGCCAGAGAAGCTTTTTTTTTTCCTATCATGGTGGATAGTTAACCGGATAAAAAGTGTACAAATGATGAGTGTCGAACTTATTTCTGTCAAATAGTTGTTAAATTAGTCTAGGCCCGTGAAGTTTATTTATTTTAATATTAAGATTAATATTAAAGTACTTAGATTTAGTCCAGGGGCATCTACCACTGAATTAACCGGAATAAATAGACATCTAACCCACATCGATGTAATTATTAATGAAAAAAAAGCTAGTCTATTAGCGGGAGACAATTAAAAGTCTGTGTTTGGATTTTTTTTTCTCTCCGAGTTTTTCTTATTCCAACGCTCAATCATGACACGAATCAATCTCGAGGTGAAGTACTTGACCCAGGAACATCTCACGGGCTTCGAGAATTACAAGGTAATTATTGTTTCTCGTTACTTCAGTCAATCGTGAGATTTTAATTCAATGAAATTGTTGATATTCCTGTGAAAGGAGGCATTGATACTCTCGAGGTCGTAGTAGATTATCGCCGTAGTTAGTTTTTCTACTACTACCGATTTTTTTTTCATGACCTTCTGATAAGTAACGCGGGCTGAAGGCAATCGGTAAAGACAGTTATCAATGCAGGTGACAATTTAACTTATGCAAAGCTATTGTTGCACGAATCTCTGGGTAAACGGATCCCCCGATAAATCATTAGCACGCTATTTTTCATTTTGCGAATAGTGAACAATAGTTTTCTGAATGGAGAGCGATGTCAATGAGCTAGCTCCTTTGCTTTCCCATTCAGATTAGTCTGAAAGTAAATGTAAAAATGTGAGATGAAATGGACAATTTATTCTGGTAGTGAATGGGAGCATTTGTGAAGTTGGAATGAAAGAAAATATCAAGGGTAGCCTGGAAAGTTTATTCTCTAGGAGCTGGAGATGTAACGAATGTCAGCCCGAAGAGATAAATATTTAAAAAAACACCAGGTGTTGACGTCCCTATCTGGCTTGATAACCCCTCCCTCGGCCGCGAGGGGCGTCTAAGATGGCGGCCCCTCCACCTCGTATTTTTAAGCACTTCTTAAACCCATTTAATCTCTCACGATTGGTCTCACCTGATGCCATTAGATTCCTCCAAAAGGAACAAATTGTCTGAGCCACTTCCCAGATCTCTCCACCTCCTCCTGGCTAAGAATTCACGCCACGAAGTTCCCCTTCGTTTCCGCCATTTTGAGGAACAGAATGAGGAAGCCCCGCAGATTAAAAAAATCTGGAGAGCTTGGAGAGTTATTTTTTCAGGAATCCCTAAATTCTCTTGCTCGAGAAGTTCTCCTCCAAACATTTTCCCCAATTTGATTCCTCTGGGAAATAATCATCACCTGAAATTATTTGCCTACAGTACAGCTGCTTGGACACAAGTCCGCTGAGTATCTACATTATGCACCCATTTTGGAACAAAGTGGTGGAGGTATTTATAAAAAAAAAGAGAAGGAAGCGGTCGCCCAAAAAAATGCGAACCTGAAAGTCTGATTTCCCTTGCAGTTCTGTCCAAAATGGGTGGCACCAAATGTCCTCACCTTCTCCGGCTTCCTCTTCACGGTCTTGAACTTCCTGATGTTCTCGTACTACGACTACTACCTCTACGCCTCGAGCGACGATCGTCCCGAGTACAGTCTCATTCCCACTTGGGTCTACGCCTTTGGCGCCTTCAATATCTTCATGGCATACACCCTGGACGGAATCGACGGCAAACAGGCGAGAAGAACGCAGACATCGGGACCCCTGGGGGAGCTCTTCGATCACGGCCTGGACAGCTGGACGGCAATGTTCATCACAGTCTGCATGTACTCCGTCTTCGGGCGGACAGAGCACAGTGTCTCACCCCTGAGAATGTACTTCATCCTCTGGAATGTCTTCATTAATTTTTACCTGAGCCACTGGGAGAAGTACAATACAGGAGTGCTATTTCTCCCCTGGGGCTACGATGTCTCGATGGTGGGGACAATTCTCGTATTTCTCCTGACGAATTTGGCGGGCCACGAGTTCTGGAAGTTCGATCTACCTGGGGGAATGACAGCGGGAACTGTCTTCGAGGCGCTGCTTTATGCTAGTGCTCTAGTATCAAATCTGCCAGTTGTCCTGTGGAATATCTACAAGTCTTACAGAGACAAAACTGGCAAAAATCGCACCCTCGTCGAGGCCCTGAGACCTCTCGTGTCTCTCGGCGTTTTCTTCACGATAACCACCTTCTGGGTGACCCACTCGCGAAGTGATATCATCGAGAAGGATCCCAGGATCATCTACTTCGCCAGTGGAACCATCTTCTCCAATATATCGTGCCGGCTCATTGTTGCTCAGATGAGCAACACCAGGTGTGAACTCGTCCCCTGGATACTCCTGCCTGTCGGCGGTGCTGCTGTCTTCAGTTACATCATGCCCCAGCATGATCTCGTGACTATGTACATCGTTGCGGTTGCGTCATTGCTGGCGCATGTTCATTATGGCACTTGTGTGGTGAGTGGGGCTTGGATTGATGAGGGATTACGGTTGGGTAATGATTGTATTGGTCGGGTAAAAGAGGACAATCGTCCGGCTCATTCACTTGACTTCAAGGAGTCTTCGTTGAAGGGGGCTTCAGATGAACATCCAGCGAGTGCAATCTTATTCTAAGAGTTCATGTGGAACGCTCACGCCTCAAGTTAAGACCTGAAAGTCTCCAGTTGGCATCTGACGGTCTCAACCCTTAGCTGGTCGCGCTACGACCGCAGCGCCGCACTTTTAACTGTTCCCGAAATTATCGCTAAACCATCGGGATTCATGACCTGGCAATATGGGTATTCTTCAACTATTATGTTATTATGGCTCTGATGGCCATTCCGGTGTTTTGAAATGGCCTAATTTTTTCTAATAATTTTTCTTATCAAGACAAACCCGACAATTGCGGCACATGCTCACGGCGCGACCTGTTCCGCATAAGAAAGTTGACGAGCGCCGTTGCCAGTCCTCGCGTGTCCCTCTCAGCTGACGTCCGAAAATGGCGGAGTCAGCTGAACTGGGATTGTTGTGATTGCTGTAATACATTCGTTGAGTAGGATTTGTATTGTTTTAACGAGTATTGAATGCACGCAAGTGTCTAAAAAGAATTATTATTTGATCGATTGTTGATGTGGCAACCCTGCATTTGGGAAAAGACTAGTGGCGCCGCGCTGCACAGCTGACCAGTTACGTTCGGCGGAGTGAAGCGGACAGCTAAGGGTTAATTTGAGAGTTGAAAGCCTCCAGTTGAGCTCAAGTTGAGACCTTAATAAATTTATCAAACTAAATAAATCATTGTATGTTCACAGGTTCGTCAGATGTGCCACCACTTCCGCATAAAAACATTCCGCATACGAGAACACTCAGAATGACTACTTGCCGACGATGCATGTTAAAAACGAAGACACTCTTCCCTCCACCAAAGAGGGAAGATTGAAGTAATGCA
This sequence comes from Psyttalia concolor, assembly GCA_030522845.1. Taxonomy (NCBI): domain Eukaryota; kingdom Metazoa; phylum Arthropoda; class Insecta; order Hymenoptera; family Braconidae; genus Psyttalia; species Psyttalia concolor. Next base: position 19,047 of record JAPYZM010000972.1, read on the forward strand.
CACGTGTTTCATCAATTATCAATTTTACCGACGAGAGAATGATTCAATGTGTAACCAAAATTTTATGAAAAATTGCTGAGTAGATTACTCAGACGAACGAAAAAAAAAAATGCGTTTCCAAAGAGCCTTTTCGTGCCCTCTGACCCGTAGATCTGATCTCTTGTTTTGTTTTCTCATTATCCAAAGACTTATTCTTTTTACCCTCAATATTGAGCATAATTCGGCATGATTCGAACGCCTGGTTTGTTCCGTGTGCTAACAGTAATTTTCAGCACTTCTTCGTTGTTATCATGCGTCGTCCCTCGGACGATTAGTTAATAATTTTATATTTTATGGTTGAGTGCCATAATCACCTTCACCACTTTAAGTACATGTTTTTTGTTTATGATTTGCCGAGTCAAGAGGGCGACAATCATTGAACAAAAAACAAACTCAATAACTTTATTCTGTAATTATTTGTAATTGAAGTGAGCCGGCGTTTTATTCTCATGTTTCTTGTAAATATTATTATATATTTCAATCGATGATTTCTGAGATGAAAGAATCAGCTACTTGTCCCCCCCCCCCCCCCTCCCAGCTAATAAGTTACTAACGTATGATTGATTGGAATATTAAAGTAAATGGATTGGATTCGATACAATTGCCTCATTTGGTGAAATTGTTGTGGTAAAGAGAAATGTACAAACTAGGTATCACCCAGCCTCCCCAAATCTACGGTTCAAGTGATGAAGCACTTGGTTGCTTTGCACGAGAGTTAATGTGTATGTAAATATCAAGTGTATGTACATCAATTGCATTTATCTGACATACTCTGAACGAATGATCATGTAACTAATCAAACACCGAACACTTTCTGCGAAGAAAATTGTTTTCCTCCTGAAGATATATGTTGTATTCTGTATGTGAATGATTTCCGAATCAAAAATGAAAATACTTGATGAAATCATTGGGTCATTTATTACTAGTTATACAAGCTTAGGATTTATGCAATTTATCCATGAACTCTGCCTTTATTTTCTTTCGTTCCTCGAGGGGCGGTAGGGGTGGTTCAATGCCTTCGGTTTGTCTCTTCCATTTCACCTCATTCTGAATGATAAAAATCATTGAGTTCATTGAGATAATTGTTGGAGGGACATGACTGGAAATGGGAGAATGCTCACCCAAAATTTTTTACATTGTTTGAAGTTCTCGAAGTACAAATTGCAGGAGTCGTAATTGTAATTATTGTTCTCCAGACATTTCCGGCTTTTCTCGGACTCCTAAGCAGTCCCAAAACAAATGATTACGCTTCGATTTACAGTTGAGTACACCAGGAAACAATTAATTATGATGATTACCTCGAAACATGGATTATTATCAATGGCCTCTTGCCTCACAGCCTGTATTTCCGCTTTGTTTCTTGCCATTATCAGGGGAAACGTCCATCTGATCTTTTAGGTTATGTTGTCACTGGTGAGATGACCTGAAGACCTCAATTTACCAATTTTTTTTTCGGTATTCGTTAGGGTCAAAGAAACATAACTACAATTTTGTTTCAATAAAAAAACTAAGACATCTTACGATTATTACTTAATTAACTGATAAATCTCGAATTTACAAAAGTAAAATATTTATTTCTCAAAATTCCTTACACAGATAAAAGTAAAATTATTCTCCAATTAATCCATTTGTTTTTGGTCACAAAAAAAGGTTGGATCGAGGGTTTTTTGAGTAGTCGCCAAAGCCAAAGAGAGCTCCCTACAATCATCTACATCAACTGGGAGTAGCAGACTAGCGGAGCAAATGTCAGATCAAGAGGACAAAACTAAAAGATAAAAATTCTTTATTCCCCAAAGCCCTTTACACATGTGAAGACTCATCACCACTATCAGCTGCCATAGCCTCCCTATTCTCATAGGCCCAGAAGCCATGAAACTCGATTAGAATACTGATCATGGTGTCCCCTTGGCCGCAGCTCAGCAGATCCTGGAGAGTGATTTTGCAGGAGTCGGCGGGTTTAACCATATCAAAAATCTCGTCCTTGACGTCCTCGAAGCTCACGGGCTCCTGGCCATGCATCTTCATCTGCTCCTGGATGGCCCTGAAGAAGTAATTGAGACAAAAAGTGTCCAGATAGCCCTTATTATTGATATCAAGAATCCTGAAGAGGTAGTGAAGACTCTGGGGCTCGTGGCGATTCTCCAACGCCAGGACAAAATCAAGATATGTCTTGTAGTCCATCTCCCCCTCGTAGGTCAGGCACTCCTGGAAGACTCTCTCCAGAAAGACTCCAGTAAGTGTACCAGTCCCATAGCCCGACAGCTCCTCCTTGTTCAACATTCCATTGTGATCCCTGTCCAAATTCAGATATTGGCCGTAGACTTTGAGAGCCGAGGGAGCTGAGAACCAGTTGGCCTCTTGAAGGTCCTTCGGTAGATCCTCGTCCCTCAGCTCAAGAAGATCGTCCAGAAAACTGCAGGCCAGAATGTCCTGGATCCTGACTCGGCCGGTTCTCAAGGGGTCCAGGAAGAACAGGAATTTCCTCACCGCCGTGCAGACGTAGAACGAGTGGAAGGACTTCTCCAGGCCCTCCAGCTGCGGTAGCGTTGGGATGAGCTCCAGAATGTAGTTCTCCAGGTCGGACTCCCTCAGGTAACCCTGGCCAGTCACGTCGTACAGCGACAGGCCTATTCGTGTCTGGTGCAGCCAGACCTTCCGCATTACGTAGTTGAAGAGGGCCATTATGCTGATCCTTCCGTGGGGATCGCCCTGCTGCAACTTGGCGAAGACAACCGCGGTGAAGTAGGGGGAGCATTTGGCACCCGCCAGCTTGCCCACTTGCTTGAAGTCCTCGTAGTTTATCAGCTGTTCCTCGCCTGATTTGATAATTGGAAGGGTTATTAACTGGACATCCTGATGGACAATATAATAATGAAGGAAAGTATTCTCCAGCCTCCTGATGATCGCACAATTAATGAGAATTAATTTAGACTGAAGATAAAAGGGAAAGGTAGTGAAATAATCTACTAATCAGAGCAAGTGTTCCTTTTTTGATGTGATCACAGGAAAACCACTCCTCCACCTGGGGCTCTGGAATTTTTTTCTCAAGAAACTTACAACTTCCTGGGAATTTAAGGACTGAAGGAGACAGGCGGTGTTGGTTAACGAATTTCTCGAGACTAGTTGTGGGAGATGCGAATAGGTTGAGGAATGACGTAGACGAGACGGTGGGTTTTATGCGGCGAGGCTAATTTATTGCACACTGAATTAACTTGTCTCTGATTATGATCCGCGTGACCCTGTGGGGCGAGTGTGAGGTGAGTGCTTTGTACTCGAGCAGTCGTGTCGTATCTGATTGTCGTCGGAAGACTCTCCTGTCTGTTTTTGTCCGGCGTTCCGATTGCCTCAGCGCTGTGCACGTGATAATTCCCGTCACAGGCGTGGGCCAGGCGGACGCGGAAAAGTATGAGTTTATGCCCCAAGGTTTTCCCCGGGGAAGATTGGTTAGAGGAGGATAATCCGAGGTTGTTTAGGTTTTAGAGCTGTTTGTTTGTGTATGTATGTTTGTCTGAGAGGATGGACTGATGGGTTCGAAAGGTAATAAAAAGGTTAATTTGTTTTAATGACTGGAGTGATGGGACGTGGTGGAGACGTAGTCGCCACATGGTTAATATGGTGTCGTTGCACGGCCATCATCGCCTGGAGAAGGAGAGGGAGTAGTGAGAACTTGGTGCTGTTGATGGATTACTTGGGGCGGACAATATCCCCATGGATACCTGACAGAGGCGGGCTGTGGTGCTTGTCCAGGAGCACCCACAGTGCCTTCAGCTCATTATTATCCAGCAGTTGGCGAGAGCGACGCTGGAGGAACAAGGCTCGCGTCTCCTCGCGCAACTTCTGCGGAAGGATCTCGTCCTCCTTGGGGAGCTTGAAGTAGAATTTTGGGATCACTTTGTAGGTCTGATTTGTGTCGCTGGCCTTCGTGCCCTTCCATTTTTCGTAGAGCTTCTGGAAGTGTTGGCACTCTCGCTTCTCAGCCACCTCTGGGCTCTTTTCCACTGGAAGATTAATTGTTTTTTATGACATTCATTTTTACTCTGGTTGGTTTTGTTACCTGTCGCCTCAGCTGATTTCCTGAGCAACGTCGCAAGCTCCATTGTTTAATATTTTTCTACAGACATTGAAATTTTCTAGGCCCTCATGCCTAATTAGTCACTTGAGATTTTGGCTTTGCGGAATTTTTGACATTGTTAAAAGGAAAATTATGAAAAAGCTCTGGAAGGGCCGATTGGTATGACAACAAACCATTCCAGAACTTAGGGACATTTTCCGAATGCCAACTTAAGATTTGACAGAACTAGGGTGTTCTAGAAATTCCCTAGGGTCGCCGGGAGCTTTGAATTTTGGCAGGAAAGACTGGAGACAATCTATTCCTCGATTTTTAGCCGAGGGAATGTCGAAAAATTGTAAAAATGGTCAAAATGTTAATCAATCAATGAGATAGATTTTTAAAAATTATTTTTCGCGAATTGCTGAGGAATAATTTATTAAAATCGGTCGCCCCGGGTCTCCTAGATGTGTCCTTGGTTGCCATGGAGAGTAAATAATTTGGTAGATATTTACGTAGATTCGCGAGTTGTTTGTGAGTTAACTAAATAGAAAGAAAAAATTCCTGAAGGGATGAGCGAGAAAAATGTTGAGTTCATCTTGCCTCCTTGGGAGGCAGAGGCTCTGATAGAAAATCTGAAAGCTTCGAAGCTCGACGAGATCGGGACGAAAAAGTGGTTCGAATATCACCAGAAGCTCATGCTTCTCCATCAACAGAGTATTTTGGAGATTAGCACGTTGAGGGAGGAGGCCGTCAAAGAGTGGTTCGTCAGTTTTCAAAAGGTGAGTTTCTTCAAAAACGCGGCTAAAAAAATTTTTTTTCTCACGTGTTATGAACACAATTTTCCATCAGACTTTCCCGGAAAGTGGACTTTACACGCGAAGGGGATCGAAAAATTTTATTTTTGCGGGAAAGTTCACTTTTCGTCACAGCGGGATGAAATAGTATATTTCGGGACGAGTACAAAAAAATGGTTTTAGGCCAGTGGGAGGGCGCCACCACCTACTTAATTAAATTAATGTAATGTAATTTATTTTGATCTCACAGAGTCGGAAAAGTAATTTTTCCGACCCAGTAGGACTAAAAAATTTTTTTTTCGTCGAAAAGTCACTTTTTGTGACAGTGGGCTGAAAAAAAATTTTCCCACTTTTAATTGCAGATTCCAATTTTAATTTACGAGGCAATCCAGATCTCCCTGTGGAAGGAGAAAATATTTCCACTGATGATCGGGGCTAAGGGTGAGCCCTCCAATACCTTCATGATGTACAGCGTTTTCTATCACGAGAGGATAGTAGTATCTCTCCTGGAGAACGTTCTCTTCCACTCGGAGAGTGTCGAGACCCTGGATGACTCGGCTCTCGACCTAATCGACTACTCCGTGGGCAACCTAACGGCTTTAATTTTCTCGAAAAAAGAAGTGGACGCTCCTCTCCCCGAGAACGCGACATGTCTCGAGGAACTGATTTTCAAACGGGGGGAAATGGAGTTCGACATTTCGATGAAGTCGATCTCAATTTTGGCGTACCTGGCGGGATTCGCGGAGAGTCTCTCGCTCGCCGTCCTCAAGCGACTACTGAGCACTCACGATGTTCCCTATTTGCTGACGATGCTGATCGAGGAGCAGCCCTGGAGGAAGTCCGATGGAGGGGTCGATATGATTTACACTTCCTGTTGGGAGAGAGTCAGGGAGAGTGAACGAGACAAAATTTGTAACACTGAGGGACAGATCTGGATCGGACTGAGGGAACTTCTGTTGAATCCCAAGTGCGGCCCCTATTATCCTATTAATGAGTTCAGAATTGCGGAATTGTCGAAGGTAAATTGTGGCCGTGGAAGTTTCAATTGCGACT
>JAPYZM010000974.1:0-27397 GCA_030522845.1 Psyttalia concolor
TTTAATTGATCAGTTGCATCCCCTGACGTCTCCACTAACTGATTTATTTCACCAGGATAGTTGAGGATGTCACGTGGTCCATGGACCGTTAAAAAATCGGTTGCTCACGGGTAGAGGACAATATGCGAGTGACTCCTGTCGTGATTTCAATCTATCAATCCGAATTGAGTATCGAGAAGATAAATAAAGAGGATGTAACGGACGTGGAGTTTCTCATGGGATCACGTGGCCGTGAGTCTAAATATCTCTCTCATTATCCCCGCCACCCCATTATCTCTCGCTGTCATCGCATTGAGTATGATCTCATTATCCCCGCCACCCCATTATCTCTCGCTGTCATCGCATTGAGTATGACTCCACACGGAACCCCATTAATTCAATATTTTTTTCACCCTCCGAGGGGGTGAATTGTCCTCTCGAACTCATGACGCAACGAGGCCACGAGCACAAGCCTCCCTGTTGCTTATTTCATTTCTCCATTGTCATCCGGCCTGATGTGTTGCAACCCTCGCCAATTTTCATTAGCCACCCCATGCCAACGAAATCTGTTGTCCAACATTTTGACAAGTTCTTTTGTTAAATCCCCGTGGCATAATTAATCCGAGATTTCAGTTATTGACGAATTGAATTCCAATGGAAAAATTGAAGATCCCCTAAAATTATCAGTTACTCATATTTTAATTTTCGATTGATATCTCAAAATCTATCGAAAACACCCAAATTATCCCCTGAACATTTTTTCTAGCCTTTTAAATTCCCTACAAAAAAGCCTTGAATAATTTTTTTTCTATCTCCCGTAGATGCCGAGATATCCAACAACTAATCACCAGAGACTTCTCAAACGAGCAATTTCGGCTGAACCCTTCGCGCTGCACTTCTCAATAAAGTCAAAATAATCTCGCGAAAAATGTTGGACAGCGTTGCTGGTAGAGGGGGGAGAGCTGAAGGGGGAGGGAGGAGGGCCCCGTGACCCGTGACCCGACGATGGGAACGTGGAAGCCGAAGAATCCGGCCGAAATATCCCGTGCGCCCGGAGCGTGCGACCAGCAGATGCCGATCTTTGAAGAATCTCCACCTTCTCATCTTCTCCATCCTTTACCTGCACACGTTAATCCTGGCACTCCGGGGCTTATTTCATTCCTTCGCATCATTTCTCTACCGGGAATTATCGAAAATTGAATCGTTCCTCGCTCATTCATTTTTGTCGAGTAATTCGAGAAAGAGGAGAAATTAAGATTCTGGGATTCTCCCTCTTCCCCCTCCCCCCCTCCCCGCCCCCTCCTGCCCTCACCCCTCTCCTCGGCGCCCCCACCCCATATTTAATTTTTCCCATTGGCAATTGTTCGAGGAACGGCCAAGAACTCTTAAAAAACTCAATTAAAAATTAATAAAATTTTTCAGCGAATTATCGAGAATTTTTGTTTTTACTAAATATAAAATAAAAAATTCTCTTGTCGCGGTATTTGTTATTAAACTCTCCGAAACAATTGCACCGATTTTTATATTATTCTCTTCCATCCACAGCTCGACAATTGAATATAATAATTGTAGTACGATAAATTTTCATGTATAGTTTATAATTATAGTCTTGCCTATTTGTTTATTAAAATGAAAAAAAAAATATTCCCGAAAAATAATTTATCGGGCAGTGCAATATCGGTCGGATCATCTAGTGTATTTTTTTTTTTTTATAAATTTTCTGTCTCGATGTGAGGGAGGGAGTGAGATTATTTTCCACTCGCAAACTGTTTTAACACCCCGTAAAATGCAACAGCTAACCGCAATCCATATCCACCATTACTCTTAACGGCAAAACATAATGTTGGAATGGGATACGAAGGCATTAGCCATACAACGGGCCACTCAATCGCCATTATCCCATCCCCGCGTGTTTTCCCCCTCCCATCGCCCGGGAGACCCTTAAATCCCCCCTCCCCTACCCGCTCCCCCACTCCAACCGCCGCCGCCGCCCCCCCCCCTCCTCCTCCGCCAACTGTGTAATACACTGTATCCGCATTATGATCATTTTTATTTATACTTTATATGCCAACCGCGCCCCCCCCCCTCGTTCCCACCCCCTCCCCCCTCGCCCCTCTCTATCGGGTCGTATGAAGGTGATAAACATTTCAGGGAGATTGTTTTTCCCGGTAAACATCGGCGGTTTGTGCGTTTGATTTGTGCCTCAGCTTATCGCGAATGGCAAAGAGATAAAAATAAAGGCGATGGGATGAAGAAAAATAAATAAATTGTCGGTTTATGGGTGGAAGCGAGCGCTACCTCCGTCCACGTCAGTTTTTTAAAAAAATACTTTACGCTATAAATTACGCGTGAGACAGACGATGAGTGATAAAGGAAAGAGGAGGTGATGGGGTAAAATGGGATGGCGGGAGATTGAGTTGTCTGAGGGTGAAATGGGAGAGACGAGTGAGGGGTCTAGTGGGGTCTACTATTGGAGACTTGAGAAGGTTTGACCCAGCGGCTCTCCCATTTGACCCTACGCCCACTGACGCTCCCGCTTGGGAGAGTTTGATTTTGTCTAGGGTCAAATGGGAGAGACGAGGGAAGGGAACGGTTTGACCCGACTGATTGCTCTCCCGCTTGGGAGAGTCCGATTTGGGCAAAGGTTAAACAGTCCTGAGGGTCAAACGGGAGAGACGAGGGGAGAGGGGTCTATTATTAAATACTTCAGAAGGTTTGACCCATTGGATTGCTCTCCCGCTTGAAAGGGTCCGACTTTGTCAGAGGTCAAACAATCTTGAGGGTCAAATGGGAGAGCCGAGTGAAGTGAGCCTCCTCATCGGGTCTAGTATTACTCACTTGTGAAGGTTTGACCCGTCTGATTGCTCTCCCGTTTGACCCTCCACTCCCACCCACTATCGCTCCCGGTCAAACGGGTCAAAACAGTCTTGAGGGTCAAATGGGAGAGACGACTGATGTGATAAGGATTGAATTTTTCCTGAGGATCAAATGGGAGCGACCGGCGAAGAGTTCAAAAGGATTGAAGGGGAGCGACAGGCGAAGTGTTCACTCCACTCGTCTCTCCCATTTGACCCTCAAGACCGGTTGACCTGTTGACCTTTATAAGAACATTGACCTCTCCTAAACGGGAGCGACAGTTGGAGAGTTAAATTTTCCTAACGGGTCAAACGACAGATACGGAGTGACCACTTGACCTGTCTCTCCCATTTGACCCTCATTGACCCTCATTCATTCGTCTCTCCCATTTAACCCTCAGGAAAAATTGACCCGTGATTTTTTTTTTTTGAGTAATAGAGGTGAAATTCGATGCATTTTTATTAGGCATTTGTTTTTATGTTATTATTATTATTAAAAAAATAATTATTATTATATTATTATTATGAATAATTTACTTATACTGGAAATTGAGGGGGAATTTATAAAAACGGTGATAAGTAGAGGAGGGGTTGTCTTGAACGTCAGAAATAAATCGTTCGGCAAGTGGTGGGAGGTGGAGAGAGGGAAGGGGAGACGAGAGTGAGTGTGAGTGGGAGGGACGACTTCATGTCGACTGTATCATAAATTAATGCCGGGTATGTTTTATTGTGGGGTAATTGTGCATGAAATGAGTAAATTGGTCGGTTGAAAATATTTTCGAGGATAATTTAACTCATTTTCGCCGCAGTTTACATTTTTACCGATTGTTTCTCTCATGAAAAAAAAAAAAATTATTTTTACGCCCTCCGTGTCCCCAATAATTGTTTATTTCGTCTGTCAATTGGCATCGGGTACAGTCGGAGGCTCACCCATTGCCATTAATAATTTTTATGGGGTTAAAAAAATATAAAAAAAATTTTTAAGCTCCTTGCAAATCTCGGAAATCCTGAATCACGACAGCTGAGCAACTGATGGGGGACTTTAAGAACAGTTTCCACTTGAATTTTAAACTACATAATTGTCTATTACCCATGTTTCATGAAGAATGATGGGTACTTACGGACAGTTGTAAAATTTGTAATGCATAATTTTCTAGGCATTTCTGAGAAACAGTGGGGGGGGGGGGGGGGGCGGAGTAGCAGGGGGTATAAAAAAATATTAATTTAATTAACAACAACTGTTGCGGAATTTTTTGAGATACGGCGCTCACCCCGAGCCGCTAGATTGATTAGTTTTCGAGAGATCTTAAAGAATGGGGTCTGAAAAGGTGACCCAAAAAGTAGGATTTTTGGCCTTTTTTGCTCTAGCCGGGTAAAAACTCAATTTTTCGCACTTTAAGGGATCACAAAATTTCCCGAGGAATCCACTGGAATTGGTCTCGTGTCGATATCTTCATTGGTTCTCGAGATATGGCCAAAAATTCGAATTTTGACCCGCCAGAGCCGAAAGGAGAGGGGTATACGGGCCCCTCAGGTCCCAAAAATGTTACGGAGTCAACACCTAGAGGACCCAGAGTGCGATCCCCCTGTTCCGTAAGATAATTTGATTGCCTTCCGCCCCGTGAGCCTCGTGAATAAATGACTATCAGCGGACAAAATGTGCGAAGTTGTACAAAAAACTTTTGGGCCCAATCTGTGGCCTCACGTTGGGCCCAGCGGTAAGGAAGGTTTCGCGTGTACCGACCGAGCCGCCACGCGCAAAGAGCTTCTGCAATTCCCCGCCACGGGGGAGGGCGTAAGAACCGCGAGTCGGTAAGGAAATCCCCCCCGGGGGGGCCGCAATAACACACCAGAAATTATTTTTCTATTTACAGCTGACCCAATAAAAAAACCGGTACAAAAAAAAATTAGCGTCAATTATTTTTGTCCGGTAATCAGCGGACGTTCGACGTCCCTCGAGATTACTGTTTAGATCTCTTATATTTGCAAATTAATTTACGTATCAGTTTTTCACTGATGTAATAAAAATAATCTAGATAATTATTGTCTTCGCCCTACAATCGCGTTATAAAAAAATTGATGCCGCGTGTACTTAGAGTATATAAAAATAAAAGCACTCACTTTTTTTCTCCATAATAATCTCTGACATCGACGGGGTGCAATTGTTGAAGTAGGAGCGGACATCCCCTCCTCACCGGCACCAGTTGCTCCTTTTTCTGTATGGATGAGAGGACGAATAGATAGAGTTCTCGATTTGTTTAAAGTTATCAGTGAATATAGAATTATAAACAATTAGAATAACAGAGAGGGGAAAGTCTGAATGTATTATCGGATGATTGTAATTAATAGATGAGGCTATTAATTCAATCAACGGAGTTAAAATGAATGCGACACCATGACATAACCTAAAAAATCTGTGCTTTTATTCGTTGGTAAACAATTGAATTTTGAAGAACTAAAGTTTCACTGCGAAAATGGAACGAACTTTGAGCTTGAAGTCATTCATCGGATCAGCGAAGGAATATCTGAAGAGTCCCAATGACACAACGACAGCAGAACTCCAGCGTGATCTAGGGGTAAGTTCTATTTCCCTCGTACCAATTAAACTCGCCTGATATTTCCAATGATTTCAATCCAATTCCGAGACATTCACCAATTCCATTGCAGGTCCTGACAGCCCCCCAGGACGTGTCGATATTAACTCCAGGAACACCAATAGCCACTGACTTCTACGAGACCATCTACACCCTGATCTCCACCCTTACACCAATGAATCCCCTCCTCTGGAGTGCCCTGGACCTCCTGCATACCCTCTCGAACCACCCAGCCTGCCTGTCCTCCCTCATCCACACCTACAAGTTCCCCCAGCTGCTCTCCCCCTTCCTCTCGACCTCCCTCATCCCCGAGAAACGACTGAAACTCCTGAAGCTCCTGAAACGCCTGACCAAGGGCATCAAAATCCAATGGCAGGAGTCCCATCTGCCGGCGTTAATCCAAACCCTCGCCCAGTGGATAAATCCCTCCCAGGACCCAGAACTCATCACCAACTCCCTCGGCCTCCTCATCAACCTCTGCCGAAAGAATCCCCCAGCTATCTACACTCTAGTGGACTCCGTTAACAGCAAAAAATTCCACCGAAATCTCCTCAGGCTACAAACCAACAGCTCAAAAATTCAGCTTTTGTGTTGTAAAATACTTTTAATAATGGAAGAAACTAATTACGAAATCCCCGAGCAATTCATCCGCCATTTTGTGGACATCAACTTCACAATAATCAACGAAACCCTCGACAAGGACGAGCTAAAATTACTCAATGAAACTGTTGATTTCTTCGAGGAAGTCAGATGCCACGAGAAGACTAAAAATTGTTTGCTCAATTACGATAATTACGTGAACAACCTGAAGAACATCCTGACAAAGCTTGAGGGAAAGAGTCCCGAGGCTGTCGATATCATCTCCAAGTTCTTCACGTCCATTTTAAAACTAAAAATATCAGGAATTATCCAGTTTTATCCTCAACTTACCAAGATTGCTATCAAAAGTTTGAAGAAATTCCGAATTTCAATGAATGGTCTATCCCTCCTGAAGACTATTATCACCGAATCGAGGAGGACCAAGAACACTGAGGTGCTCTCAGAGTCTCACTTGGACTTTGTAATGTCCCTGATCACCTGTGAGGATGTCCTCGGTGATGATCTCCTGATGACGGAGCTGATTCAGTTGATTCAGGAGCTGACCAAGATCTCCAATTATCGAATGCAAATCTGTCAGTCTGTCCCTGAGCCCAGGATGAGGGAGATAATGGGGAATATTGATGAGAAGGACACCAAGAGGATCATCAGAGACGTCTCAAATCCTCTTCACATCAATCTCCTCTGTCTCATATCAGATCTCGCCACTTCTGACTCAAAATGGCTGACACTCTACACTGAACTCATTCAGAAGAAGACAATCCAGATGATCATGGCGGGGTCCATATTCAGGGCTGACCTCGAGACGAAATCCAAGACATTGGGCCTGATGTCATCGGTTGGATTCAATCAGGAGTGTATTGGGGGAGTTACCAAGTGTCTCACAGAATTGGAGGTTATTTTTCTGATTGAGAGACCTCTGGAGATCGATGGCTTGGGGTTTGACATGACAATCGATGATTTCGAGAAATCCCGGCAGCTGTCGCCCCAAAATTTGGAACGACTGGAGAGGATTATGGAGAAGTATGAGGAGAAAATTGAGAATAATCAGCTGGAGAATGTGCTTATGACGGAGATGATGGAGTTGTATGAGGCAAAGATCAATGGAATGAGGAAGACTGAGGAGAATATGCGGAGATCGCTGGCTTGTGCCGAGAGAAATGGGACTTTTCTTCATCACAAGATCTCCCAGATGAATACCGAGCTGACAAAACTCCATGGGCTGTTGTTCTCATCTCAGAAGAATGTTGAAATTGTTCAGAATGAAAACAACAATCTCCACGAGAGATTGTCAGGGGCTGAGAAAGAGAGCAAGAAGGTCCACGAGATCCAGAAGATGGAGATTCAGGGGCTGAGGAAAATTGTTGCGGAGAAGGCGAAAACAATTGAGGAGTTCTCGGAGGTTAAGAAGGAGCTGGAGGTGGCGCTGGAGAGAATTGAAGGTTATGTCAAGAAGTTGAAGGACTTGGAGGGCGAGAAGGTGGGCTTGAGGAAGGAGAATCAAGAGCTGATGGAGAAGAATAAAGACTTGGGAAAGAGCATTGGAAAGCTGCAGGAGAGTGTCGCAAAGCGGGAGCAGAAGATCGAGGAGAAGGCCAGGGAGAATGAGGCACTCCAGGAGGCCATGGGAGCTCTCAAGCAGGAGAGTGCACAATTGGTGAGACAGTGCAAGAGCTATGAGAGTTCTCTTGCTGAAAAGGGGGAGACTATCAAGAAATTGGAAACTGAATTAGTTGACTTGAGCAGGATGAGGGATATGATCTATTCCTTGACTGCTCAGAAGAAGGACACTGCCGCGAATGAGACCACTTGATACCTCACGAAGATTCAATAGACTTTGTTGACCTGGAGGAAACAAAGAGGGCGGGCCTGTCGGAACTTGGGAATTATCTAGTTTTTTAATCTCTGTTCAACGAAATGTGACTGTTCTTCAAGGGAAAATATCAGAAGATCTGATTGAGAATTGACAAAACTGCAGGAGATATTGCTTTTGTCTTCCCCAAAACGAGGGAATAACCAACAAATCAGAAATTGAGTCACTCAATTTGGGAATTATGCTGAAAAACAACTGCTGATATCGGTCTTTCGTTGGAGAGAAAGGGGAAAGAAGAAAGAGGAGCTGGAGTAGAGAAAATATTCTCGAGTTTTTGATAAATAACAACGAGGGATTCTTAGAAGTTGACTTTTGCATCTCTTGACTCATTTTCTTCATTCACACTCGTCAAATTCGAGGCAAAGATTTTTGTTAACTTTGCAAATTAATAATGTAAAAAAACAAGTGATTGTGAGCGAACTTCATTCCGTGTGAGAAATGTGACAATATTTTTTTGTAATTTTGTAAAATAAACGAATTGTGCCAGATTTGTTGAAGCTACTCATGTTTTTTGGAGGTTTTAAGGAGGGCCCAACGTAACCGACCTAGGGGAAGGGAGCTTTCTTCGGAAAGTTGAATTATTAAATCGTGAGAGAATATAATTAGCTACATCCCTGCATAATTTCTCCAGGTCGGAAATTACGTTTGCTGACGATTTGATAATTATTTGGTGTGTAATCAGTCGCGGGACTTCGCAGGTAACAAACTTCCACCCTCGGGCCGTTGCGAATTCATTCAACAAGCAACCAATTTTTCATTTTAACCCCAAAAATAAACAAAATAAACAACAAAATGGTTCATTGTCACAATCCCTGGGCTCTACTGAAGCCGTTGATGATGGGATTCCCATGACAATTCGATAGAATCAACCGATTAACTAAATTTCACCAATTATTCATCGACTGATCCCCAAAAAGCCAATTTTCGGAAAACTCCGAATATTTCAGAAGCTCCACGGATAATTGAACCCCAAATTACCCGACGACTAGAGGTCATTGAGGTCTGCATCCTCTCCAAAAATCCTGAATTTCTATGCAGCCCCCGTCCGGCAATAAAAAATCTACAAACTCCATATTTACTTACATCGGCAGGAGCAATCCTCAACTTGTTACAACAATTGCGAGGCTTCCCCTCGGCTGCAAACAATTAAACAACTGAATTTCATATTCACTGATCGTCACACAAGTCACAAACCGCCCGAGCGTCACGTCCATTGCCGGTTCCGCACGATACTGAGTCAAAAACAGTTGAAATCGAGGGGGGGGGGAATGGCCGCCACTCGCCAAAAGTAAACACCTCTAGCACCCTCTGTTTTGTTTTGGTATTCCTTCTCGGCCGATACCTCCTAACGTAAACACTCATTCCTTCGATGAGTGGGGGGGGCCTGAAAGTAAATATTCACCTGAAACAAAAATGTATACAGTGCTCCTTCAATATACACAGTATTTATTCGTAAATATAGATTTATTACATTCTCATACAATTAATTATCCATTAAAATTATTATCTCCATTGTTACATTAAAATACTGTAATTATTATCTTGCGAGGAATGTTATTCCAGTGCTCCTAAGTAGGATTTATCATCATTATAATTTATAACATAATCAACGAGAAAATTATCGTGTAATTATTGTTGATATATTTTGGAGTCGTTTACTTATTTACATTGATTAAAAATTCTCTTTGTCATTATCAAAGTCTCTACGTCATTGCACTCCTCGATTAATGTGTTATTGATGTAATCAGTTGTTGGGCTTTCACTGGTGACCATTGATTTATTATCAATGAACCTGATTTTGTTGTAATTAAAGGTCTTCTTGAGATTTTTTTCATCATTTTTGTTACTAGATTCACCTGATTACCGAAATTCTTTTTCTGGTACGCCGCGGCAGATTACACACGCAGGAAGGCACGGATAATTGTGATTTTTTTATCAAATGAAAGATCGTAATCTCTTACGTGACGATAATTAGGTGTCGTCGGTGGAGAAGGACGAGAGGAATGTAATTATCAATGCACAAGTACACCCTCAATTCCCTAGATACTTTGGTCGATGTAAACAATATGGCGGTCGAATCCGGCGTATGTAACAAACATTAATTATTATTCCTACGTACACAGGAGATGCTTGAGACGTAATTATCGTCAAGGACGAGATTATGATCCTCCAGGTGACTAAAAATCGTAATTTTTCGGGCTTTCTAAGTCTGGGGAGAAAATGTTCCAAAAATTTCAAGAGGACTGGCCTTAATTATTGAACATTAATTGAGGAAAGCCCTTTAAAATTCCCTTGTCTTTTTATTTCACTATTGTTCTTCTTTTATTTCAGCAATGACAATTAGACAAGGCGTCCTCATTACATCCAGGCTTAATGTGACATCCTCAAAGGATTTCCTCCATAAACTGAACGTTAGAAAAAAATAGGTAATTATTATTTAACGAGGACCTGGGACTTTTGTTAAATACCAGAAATATTTGTTGGATAATTGCATCCAGGGTAAAAATTGTCGGAATAAAATCCAATTAACAACTAAATTTTAATGAGAAAATTAATTGTGTGATTAATGAATGGGAATTTTAGCGAGAAAACTCGTCACTGGACGCCTCTCCATTGCCTTCATAATTTCCGTTAATTTACAACTGCATTTTTATAACAATGCACACTCTACTAGTGATTTATCGAAATCCTGAGTTTATTTATCATTATTACGGCTCAATGAACGAATATGAGTAACAAAAATCATTGCCCCCATCAACAATAAATAGGTTTTTTTTTATAGAAATATTTTCTCTTTTGAAGAACATTTGGTTATCATGAGAATTGTGCGATGTTTCTTAGAAACGAGAGTTTACTTAGTCATCTTGAAGATCATATTTTCCTGTTATTGTTATACTGCTGAAGCTTTTGCGTCCAGAACAATAAATTGATTTTTCCATTTTACTCGCGTCCCCCAGAATTATGAATATATTTATTTGAAAATTTTTTTCTTTAAAAAAACCAGGTAATTGGGTTTTTCCTATCTTCATAAAACGCGGATTATCTCGGTAAGGAGTGGTTTTAGGAGATAATGTCACTAGACCATTTTTGTAGCTGATCAATTTTTCAACAAAAAAACTCTCTTCATTATTTCTCCTAAAATTATTCCTTACTGAGATAATGAGGGTTTTTAAATAATATGGTAAATCCACTTGTCTCGTTTTACCACTTCGCTGGAGATTTTGAAAAAGCCTTTTTGGGAAATGTTGAGAAATAAGTGAGCAGGGGGTAAAATAAAAAATGGGTAATTACCATGGGGGATGCAAAATCTCCCAATCCTCCGAACATCTTCCCAATGTTCTCTAGTTATTTTTTCAAACATATATTTCTAATTCTGGAAAACCTTGTAGATAAAAAAAATTCTAGACAAAAACATCCGGTCTTTATCTAGATAACAGAAAAGATAGCGGCGCACCTGAAGCTCTCAATATCTTTGTAAACAAAGACTTTGAAATTGCGGATAAAATATCAATTACCCAATTTATAATTGTTATCCCTTCATCATTAAGCAAACTCAAATAAAAATCAAGCGACAGTAAAAAAAAAATCCCGATGATTGAATCTACCAGCTCCTGCTCGCAATCAAACTACCAAAAAAACGAAAGAATCAGGGGAAGTACCGACGCACTCCCGAAAAATTTGTAACGACACGGACAAAAATTCCCTAGAATTTCCACTGATCCCGTACCACCTTTAGCGCGCTCCCTCCAGCCCCCAGGGCGAACCTAAAAATCCCTAGAGTCCTCCAACTATTCCCACCGAAGAAGAAAAACAAACGAAAGACTGAAAAAAAAAATCCCTAGAATTTACCGGCGAAGGTATTCCCCAGAAGCCAAAAATCTCTTGCATAAAAACCCCCCGAAATTCTATAGAATTTTTATACAAAATATTTCATATAATACTTGCTACTGTCGTCGCCTCGAATACTTGAATTTGACGGAGCATTCAAAATGAATTTAAAATGCGCTAAGAGCGAGCCGATCTCCACTGCTGGATCGTCTGCTGTCCCTCCGATGATCGAATCATCAACTGCCGCCACGGCTCCAGGGTTGTTCCTTGGCGGAGGCCAGGAGTAGATAGAAGCAATTAGCGAGCATGTTGATGCCAGCAGCAAGCCAGAAGACAACATGCCACCGAGAGAGTGTCTCATGGCCGGCGATAAGCCGGCCAACAACATAAGGAGCAAGAAATCCGCAGGCATTGGCAGCGGCATTGCTCAGGCCATAGAGAGTGCCAGCATACCTGGGAGCAAGGGCGATATGATTCATCTGATTGCCAGCATAAATAGCGCCCTGAAGTGAGCCAAGCCCAGCGAGCATAATCATCACCCAGACTCGGTCGCAGCCAGCCCAGATGGCGCCAATGAAGCTCAGACTGGGTCCAAGCGAGCCAATGGTATTCCAGAACTTCATGGAGGTGAGTGGAGACATGATCCTGCGCTCCAATAGGTTATCAGCGAGGCTACAAATCACCAGGCCCATTATCCAGGCGGACAGATAGGGCAGGGTGGACAAAAGGGCGTCTTGTTGAACGTCGAAGTGAAGAATTCGGTCCATATAAGCTGGAAGCTCAGTCAGGAGAGTGTAGAATGCCCAGGATTGGCCGCACTGGGTTATCGTTATCGCCCACATGGGCCCGGACTTGAGGACTGCCAGCCAGGGCACTCCCTGGTCGTCGTTATCATTCTTCGGCTCAACACAAGCCTCGATGTACAGCTTCTCCTGGAGATCGATTGTCGGGTGTTGGGCTGGTGTGTCGTAGATGAAAAACAACCAGAAGACGTACCATATTATTCCCAAACCTCCGAAGAGGTAGAACGCCAGCGGCCAACCTCCCCAGAGCTCCAGGGAGCACAGCCATCCACTCACCGGCAGGGAAATGACAGTACCAAAATTCGAGCCTGCGTAAACAAGAGCAGCAAATTTACTTCGCTCCAGCGGTGGCACCCAGTGCGCCAACATCGAGTGCATTGCGGGAAATGTTACACCCTCGGTGAAGCCCTCGGCAATCCTCACTGCTAGGAATGCTGGAAGACCCCAGTATGCCGCCCACGGACTGACAACAGTGAGAATTGCGGTTAGGAGAACACCCAGACCGTACACCAATTTTCCACCGACTTTCTCGGCCATTCGGCCACCGGGGACGTTTGTTATCACGTAACCGAGGAAGAATGATCCCAGGATCACGCCCTGGGTCCTCTCGTCCCAGTTGAATTCCCCTGGGCTCTATAAAACAAAATGGCGGCGTTATTTATTGGCATATTTTGGGGGGGGGGGGGGGTGGGGGGTTGGAGAATAAAAACAATTTCCCCACGAGTGTCAACTGATTTTTTCTTTTCAACAATTCTTGGTGGAGATTCTGGGAAAATTATCAATTGTTTTTGGGATCGTGGGCGTCCTTGGCGATCATAGCTCCACTGCTGACGTGCATGATAATCGAGCATGACTAATATTTTGATAGAGCACAACAAAATGTGTAACGACTTTTTTTTTCTCTCTCATCTGGCCTAATGAACAGCTGTTCGCTCTGACTATCAGCCATTTTAGTGATCAATTATTGGGAAATTAATTTGTTGTTAGGGAGGGGTGGAATAATGAACAAATGCTCACTGGAATAAATGTCTCGTTGAGGGGATTGACATTGTGACAGACGTCAGTGTTGGTCTCGTTGTCGTCCTCAGGAAATGCTGTCTGATTTACCATTGAAACAATAGCCACCGAGAGATTCACTCTCATCGCGTAAACCAGGGCGAAGCCTAGAAAGCCGAGGAAACCGAGCATATGCCTCGCTTTGACGCATGACTTTGTGTCACTTGGAATCTGTCTCAGTGTCACTGTAACCAGAATATTATTTCAGGAATTATCAGCTGGTGTTAGAATAAATGAAGAACATCTGTTCCTGGAGATTCAACATTCCTCCCTGTACTAATGCAGTTCAACAACAGAATCTGTTAGAAAAAATTAGAGCTCGAAGGAGCCAGGGAGTGGATGACAAAAGGCTGTTGAAAGCCTGGAATTCAATGAATTTCGTAAGAGTGCGTTATTAGAACGTGAAAATAATGGTCTACAGCCGTGACCGTTTACAGTAAGCCTCTCTTTATTGTCTGTCACTGGTGCTCTGGAGAGTGATAGCCCTCCGTGACAATATCATTCCACGAGAAAAAAAAAATGCCAAATGAATCATCAGAAGAATAAAAATCAGGACCACATGTTGCGTACCTTTTTCCAGGGAATCATTGACACAAAGGGGGGCATCGTCATGAGTCACTGTTGGATCCAGTACCTCCATGATACTCCGAA
Organism: Psyttalia concolor; assembly: GCA_030522845.1. Lineage (NCBI taxonomy): Eukaryota > Metazoa > Arthropoda > Insecta > Hymenoptera > Braconidae > Psyttalia > Psyttalia concolor. The sequence goes on from JAPYZM010000974.1 coordinate 14,237, forward strand.
ATTTACTGCCAGCCTCTCAGAATTCGGTAATTCTTCTTTGTTAAGTGTCACTGAATTTGGTTGATTGCGAGGACTTTCCCCAACAGCTATGACGCACCACTGGACCGACGGGAGGTGGTACGTTCTCGCTGATGTCTCAATAACAACACATACATTGGAAAAAGGATGGGGAACTGAGTCCCAGAGAGTCCAAAATATTTCACGTCTGGAAATGAGCGAGGGGGGGACAGCTGAGTAGTCAGCAGAGGCGCCACCTAGCGATCGGGGATCAATGTAATACCGGCGTATTCCCGTAGATGGCGAACGACGTCCTAGAGTGTAATTTTTACGTCATTCAATTACTTCCTCTCAAATCCTGAACATCAACGAAAGAGTAAGAGTTAATGGGGTTTATGGATTTTGTCATTGATTTACGATGGATCGGTGGAGATTGGATTTGGAAAAATTATCGGAATTAATAGGTAGACATTGGAGGCATAATATGGAAGCGTTATCGCCCGATTACTTTCCCAGAAGAACGTCTGTTGGATCAGATGTCATGGGAGTAAGACATTTCATCGAGCCCAAAACAATTGCCAATTGTGTACGATAGGCAACAGGTTCTGGTGTCTGCAAAAAAAGCTCATCCAATTGAAGCAGAAAATTATTAATTTGCATCGACTGTTACTCAGACTCAATACCCAAAGGTAGTATTTTCTGGTGAGTATCCCCCAACGCGTCAGTAGATCTAGCTTTTTCAAGAAGGAAAAATTCTGGGTATGCTTTTTGTTAAAAACTATTTTTCACTTTATTTTCATTCTTTCTTCATGACGAAATCTAGGAGGAAAAAAAAACGAAAAACTTACTGAAATGCACGCGAAAGTGACATCATTTAGCACAGAGCAGCGCTGGGTTAAAATACATTGGATTGATTTTCTTAGTGTCTTAGGTACCTCGTGATATATCAAGAGTCGATCGATATCTGTTTTCATCGAGCGAGGACTCCAACATTTCACCATGGCAGCCAGCAGAGCTATATCATGTCTGCCTGAGATTACTGAAATCTCGTCTGACCTCTTCCCCAACCTGTCTGAATGATCAGAGTAGAGGACCACCAGTGGTTGATAGCTTGACCAACTCAAGTTATTACCGACTGAGTAATTTCAATCCTGCGAATTGCCCCGTCTCAATCCAGGACAGGCCCTCTTCTTGTGGCCGTGCTCGCCACAGTTGAAGCAGCCGTTGGACCTGTCTGGCTTTCTAAAACTCCTCGACAAATTGTTCTTCCCATTCCGCTTGTTCCCCTCCAGGTCGATCTGTTCGTTCTTCCTCCTGGCGTCGCCGCCGAAGAAGATATCAAAGAATTTATCAAGCTCCGAGAGGGTTTTGTCCTTGCAGTACATAATCGCTTTGATTCTCAGGTCACCATCACTGATGCCATGTACCACCAGCTCAAAAGCCCTCTCCTCACTCACATCAACATTTAATCTGTTTATCCTATTGATTTTCTCGTAGTAGTAGGACTTGACACTCATCCCACTGGAGTCACTCGTGAACTGGAGCATATCCTCGAGGCTCTCGCCGAAGCTGATGGACTTGGAGAATGGGAATTTGCCAGCAATGGCCATTGAAAATTCTCGCCAACTCAGGAAGGGAGTGTCGGAGACCGAGACCTGCTCGAACCATCCTCTGGCGCAGCCGCGCAATCGCAACGAGGCTAGGTACAGCTTCTGCCAGTTGTTCCAGTGACGAACATCAGCGCAGCGATTCACTTTGCTCAACCTGGGGGATATTTTAATAGTCAATTAGCATTACAAGACATCTGAAGGTCCGGGTGTTTGGATAAAAATCATTACAAACCAATCGTCAACGCTCAGTCTCTTGGATTCCGGGTCGAACTCTGGGAGGATCTTCTCATTCACGTCGTCCTCACCCTCAGTCATCATTGGGCTCAACTGGATCTGGCTGGAGACTGCCCCAGAGAATTTCTCAGCCTCGGGCTTGTGCGACTGGTGGTTATCCCTGTGTGAGGTTTTTTCAGGTTTGCTGACGTACCGACTGGAGCTGCGCTCGTTACTCCTTGACCTGGTGCGCCGACGGTGGACCCTCTCCCGCGACTGGCTCCTCTCCCTGAATGTCGATGTCGATGATATGCTGGGGCTCCGGTACCTTCGATTACGCGAGGGACTTTTTTCTCGGGCCGCTGGACTCCTCGAGCGCTTTCGACGATTTTTACTCCGTTTCGCTTCGCGCTCCATTGACCTCGAGTCGTGCCGCCAGGAACGGCGGTCGCGATCGTCACTACCGTCGCGACTGTGTTTTGGCATCGTAGGGATGGCAGTTGGCGCCTTTACGGATGAGGTTATTACTGGAAGCATAAGGTCAAGAGGCGATTGTCAACGAATTTTCAACGGAAAATAGGTTAAACATGTGTTGCATGCCACGCGACGAGTCTTTTTATATTGAAATTAATATTTTTTAGGGGGATTGTCCATTCCTTCCAGGATCCCGTTATTGTCTAGCGCGCCTTGAGAAGAAATAAAGGTTGTAAAGACTCAATTTGCCAAAGATCCTCCAATTTCTCCAAATCATCGACAATCACATTCCCTTGATACTAAAAACTTTTATTTTCATCCGTCTACCTCGTCGCACTCTCCATCGTTTTCCTTTCCTCTCCTTATCGTTAGAATAGGCGACTTGTGTCGTCCTCAAAATTCACCGCTATAAAACTAATCCTAATCCACGAATGAGTCTTGATGCCTTCCAAATGTGTACTTCCTTCCAAATAAACTCGTGTTCCCTCCAGTCCCTCAACTGACCCAGACAAAGACCGGCACTCCCTCCCTTCCTTCCAGGCGCTAGACTCTGGGGTTTCCCAGTCCCGAAACAATAAGCAATGACCCAGTGTTTCTCCAGTCGAATTTTCACCCTCCTTTCTAAGTTTTTAGCCAATGAGATCACCGATCTCATCGAAAATACCTTCGACCTACTCCCTCTTCTTTTTCCATCTTTGTAATTTCTATTAGCAACAAATTTGTACTCATTTTTAGTTGTCATCCAACCTGGGAAGTGTAAACTTCAACCAAATTCCAAGTGTATCCGGAAGTGAAATAAATTGTTAATTCATTGAATATTAAACTCGTGTGTACGTATTACTGATTGTTGACGTTTCCAGTTGGGCGTCATATTCTCATGTCATTCTTTCCTTGATCGAATCCACGTTCAAGCATAAGTGATACAAGGAACCCACTCGGCGTAACACGTTTTCCCACAAAATAATTGCGAATCAACCAACTAGACAAATTTACAACTTGGCTAGAATCTATTAAAGATTGTTGTCCTGTGGTGAAACCACAGGAGAGGGTCAGGTTAGGATGGGGAACGTAGGCAGGTAGGGGACGAGGAGCTCCGCGAACTCCACCTGGAGGTTTGTTGGCTCCATAGTTGGGGCTGCAACCGTTGGAGAAGCTGGAGAATGTTTCGAGGGGCTGATAAACCTCGTCGATTATCTCTGAATGGCAGGGTGAAGCGGAATTCCGATCAACACATCAACACATGTTATGGACTAAATGAATAAATAAATCAATTGTTTAAAGATGTTAAATCTACAATAACAAATCCATAATTTGCTTTGACCTGAATATCTCCAGTGAGAAAGACAAACAAATCGACTGACCAAGTGTAATAAATGTAATTGTAATAAATGGACTGAGGCTCATTGGAATCATTCAATGGAATCCTCAGGTCTTCCCATTTTCAGACAGACAATTAACATTAAGTTTGTACTCACACGATGACGGGATGAATAACTGGAGGAGCTACTCGTCAGCAGCTGCTGCGTCTGGCTGTTCTCGCTGATTGTTTATAATAAATGGTGAAAGACAATGAGCTCTTTGGCGTAGTTTGGTGAAGTTACTTTTGTCGGTTTGCACTGCATCGAGGTTAAGTTCGTTTTATTACTTGGGTTCTTGTAGTTCCTTCCCTCTAGCGGGTCTTATTTCCGCCAATGAGGTCCTTCTGCGCTACGAGACTGAACCGTCTGAACCCTCCGCATTCAACCCCTGCGGATCGAAGACTGTTTATCAGATGTACGGGAAAATTTTGTAGGGAAATCTAGCGGAGTTCATTGAAAATTCTAGGGGACTTCTGTCTAATTACCCAAATTATCTCTGACGATTCCATTAAATATAAAATGAGACTAATAAGAAACACAATTTTTGCGAACAATCGGATTTTTTTGCAAAACTACTCCTAATTTGTAGGCACCAGATGTTTTTTATCTAACGTTTTAAGAAAATGGGGGAATGGATTGACGGAAATTAGCAAATTATTTTGGGAAATTATTTCGCGTATTTTTTTGGAGTAAACTGTCGGCCCAGTTCCATTAATACCTGAATGCAGTGGAACGCTGTGTGTAATGAACAATCAGCTGAACTTCCACAACATAACCTGCAATCAGTGGTGGAGACTTGGGGAGGGAGTGACGGCTGCGGGTGGTGGCCTCCTGTCATCACACGTTGTCCAAATGTGTCGGAGTAGTAGATGAAATAGTTAATTATTACTCGAGCCATCGACGTCAAAGGTTTGTACCTATTTATTAAGTACAGTATGATAAATGTCTAGTAGAGGTCCACCAAGCCGAATTCAACGAGACTTGGTGGAAGTGTTGTTTTCCACGCCCCGAGGTTGAATCTGATAACCGCTTTTGGGTGAGACGAGTGGCGTAGGTTGGATTTTATTTCAACTTGGGTTCCGGATCATCAAGACATCAAAGCAAAAGGTGTCCGAGGTATTCATCTTGATATATATGGGCACGATCACCTGGATTTTGGCTGTTTGTGGCCCAGTTTCATGAGGAACGAGCGATTGACTGATGAAGTGCAGAGGATCAGTGTTTTGTGCGATTATCAGTGCACATAAAATTAAAATTCCTTCTTTTGGATTGGTTAATTGAGTGTCCAGGGTGGGAACCAAGTGTCACCCCCTCACCAGAATGATTCCTTGGGCTCTCGGACAGTTGGAGCCATCCGTGAGGATTTTATCTTCATTAAAAGAATTGTTTCAACATTTTTTTTACCCACAAAAGGGTCGGAGGAGTTGGATGGGTTAACTATTCAGGGGGATCATCGTCGCTCAGCTTTACCATCAACTTTGTGTTGTCCCTTGTCTGTGTCTGTGTCAACAGGTGTTGTCTTTGGGACCAGACACCATCACCTCCACGTCGTTGGTCCCCAGGTCGCGCAGAGACTGGTGAGGTAAGTGATTTTGTGGGACCAGCAACACCTAACCCAGTCGATGCCAACAAATGGAGGTTGGTGGAGCAAAATTGGTGTCGCGGAGACACAGCATCCCACCGAGTCTCAATGTAATGTTCAAGGTGGCGCTATACTAGACATTTCTCGTTGTATTACTGCTTGATTCCCCAGTTCTTGTGACACATTATTAGCCAAGGAGCTGGATTTTAAAAGCAGGCTAATCTGTCCTCTATGCCCTTCCAGCTAGGAAGAATGTCGGAGCTGCCGCCAGAGCTGTTGGCCCGGCCGCTAGCCCTGATCGGTCTCACGGGCCTCGACCTGTCCAACACAACCCACCGTTCCATCTGGGACGCTTTCCAAAGCAATCGCCGCCCGGACAGCGTCTCAGTCCAATTCAAACACCTTCCCCTGAACCCCACCTTCCCAACCCCAAAACCCAAACGAAACTCGTACGAGTGGTACATCCCAAAAGGAATCCTCAAGCGTAACTGGATGCCTAAGTACCTCTCCGAGATCCCTGCCGTAGTCGTCTGCTTCTACGAGCTCGACTGGGCCGACTCCAACTGGACAGAAAAGAAGCTGGAGTGCGCATCGAGAGTGCAGGCGATCAGATCGGCCCTAGACGGCCGCTCCACGCGAATAGCAGTGGTCCTAATCCAGAAGACTCCAACCCCCAGCGCAGACGGCGACGAGAGCATTGCCACCGAGCGTGGGACCGCCCTCTGCACGGCCTGCGAGCTTCCCCTCAAGTCCCTCTACATCCTCCCCCACGGCGATCACCTCCAGGGCTACACCTCCCGCCTGGAGAGTGCCTTCTACGATCTTGCTCAAAACTTCTACCATCATCATCATCGCACCGTCAAAAGCCACAAGGACCAACTCAACAAAACGTCCCACCAGTACCTCTTCGTCAGGCACCAGTTCAAGATAGCTTTCCTCAACGAGCTCCGACAAGAGAAGGCGATCGCTGTCAGCCATTACAAAACGGCTTACGCCAATCTCCTGGAGATCCGGATGATGGACACGAACACATTGGAGATCAAGACCGTCGGCGCCTTCATCAACTACAAGATCTGCAAGCTCCAGTTTGCCCTCAATCAGCCCCGCGAGGCCATCAATCAGTTCCGGGCGCACACAGACAGATTCCGATCGAGAACAGGACCTGAGGAGCTCATCTTCGAGCATCACGCCTTCATGACCAATCAGTACTCAACATTTGCCGAGCTGTTTGACGACGCCATTCGTCAGGGCCTCCCAGCGGTGCAAACCCAGCATCCGGGCTATTACTTCAAGACAGCTGCCACTCATGCGGGGATGAGGCAGGCTGCCTGCAATCAGCTGTGCGCAAATGTTCCCCAGGTAGATTCAGATCCGCTCCTTTCACTTGTCGACGAAAGCAGGATGGAGTTCTATGGGCAGAGACCCTGGAGAGGTGGCAAACTATCAGCTGATTCTGCTGATACCTCGAAGGAGGCACTCGGGGTGCAGGCCCTCAAGTGGAGGGAGAGGAACGTCAATCACTCGATGATCATTATTGGACTACTCGGTAATGCCATGTCCCAGTTTAAGGTCTACCGCTGCCCGAGGATGAGGCGATTCCTGGCGGTGGAAATGGCAGCTGAGTATTACAATTGCCGAGATTACGGCAAAGTCCTGACTCTGCTGACACACATGCTGTGGGAGTACAGGTCGGAGAAGTGGCCGTTACTCCTGACTAATGTTCTCATGAATGCCATGAGGGCAGCCTTTCTCAACGCCAGTATCCAGGATTATTTGACATTGAGTATTGAGGCCCTGGGGCCGACGACGACGTTCTCGGCTGATGAGCGAGCCAACATCTACAGGAATCTCTTGAGGATTTTGAATCGTAAGATCCCAGAGGCGCATTCTAACCTCAATCTTCCTGATGACGCCGGCAGGGAAGCCATTGAGAAGTGGAGCTCTGAGTTGAATCGCCTTGAGGAGTTTGTCTCGACCATCGAGGATTCCAATGTCACGACTTTTGTCCAGGTCCAGGCCTCCTTCACCACCGACAAGTTCAATGCCAGTGGAAGAGTAGGGGTGGAGGTTGTCGTGAAGAACTTGTTCGAGGCGTCTGTCGAGTTTTCAAAGATCTCCTTGGGGATAACGGGACTTGGCGTCAGTGCTGAGGTTCCTATTCCTGCGGACAGGAGCAATGACCATCGGGGCTTTGTGTTTGAGGGGGGAGAGATGAGACGGTTCTCCTGCGAGTTTCCAGCCCCCCAGGTGCCTGACGCCACGGAGATTCAGGTGAGCCTGGTGTCACTGGTGTTGGGGAATGACAAACGCCGAGTTATCCTCAAGTTCCCCGGGGATCCTGGAGTGCTGGACGGCCAGGGCTCCAGGGGGAGCTTCGAGGGGATCAGGACCATTGTCACTGCGCAAATTAAACAGGAGGAGGCACCGCTCATGGTCGACATAACCTCTAAAACTCCAGCGCTACTTGGCGAATGGCTACCGGTGAAGTTTCACATCAGATCCAACGAGGAAGTCTCCATGTTTTCCATGGAGGTCAAGCTGGCTCTTCAGGATCTTCACACGACCGATTCAACTACTGAGTTGAGTAAAACGATGAATTCCAAGGAGACTTCAGTGGTTTTTGATGTGGAATCCATTGCACCTGGTGACGTTGTTGAGAGAACGGTTTACGTGAGGTCTCATCAGGTCGGCATTCGCAATTTCCTGGTGAGATTACAGTTTTTAGGTGGGGACCAGATGAAGCGACTGAGGGAGGAGACTCATGACGTGGAGATAGTCAAGCCTTTTGATATTGGAACGCAATTTTATAGCCAATTATTCGAGCCATTGACGAAGGCCCTCGTCGATGAGGGATTCGTTGTCATGCCCCATATAGAGTGCTCCTCTCCATGGCCTCTCAAGATCTTGGGAACTTCACTTGAACTTGGACATGCCTTGAGACATGAGCCAGGTCCTGCTGGGCTTCTTGACGGCCTGACCATTGCCAGCGGCGAATCCGCTGCTGATGTCTTCTGTATCGTTCCCAGAGTGTCGTCGGGGCAGCCTACCTCCACTGGAGTCTATACCATTCGCTGGATGAGGGAGGACGATGAGGGGATTGAAACCAGTACTAGTGTTACCCTGGCTCCGCTCTGGGTTGAGGACGCACCGGTCGCCATACACGTGGAGATCCCGGCTCAGGGCTGGGTCAGGACACCCATGTCCGTTAGCTATTACCTGAAGAATCGTTCCAACTACCTGATTACTCTTAAAATCACCATGGAGACTAGTGATGCATTTATGTTCGCCGGACAGAAGCAGGTGGACGTTCATCTTAGGCCGCAGAATGAGAGGAAGGTCGAGTGGATTTTGAGACCTCTGGTGGCTGGCTTCGTTGCCTTACCGACGTTCAACCTGAGTGTTCCCCAAGGTAAGCCTAAGGCAGGTCTTCTTGAGATTCTTTTCCCTATTTTTTTACTAGATTCCCCAGAATACCCCACTTCTTTCTTCCCGTACGCCGCGGCAGATCACACACGCTAGAAAGCACCAACAATTACGATTTAGCAATCAAATGAAAGATCGTAATCTCTCACGTGACGATAATTACGTCCCGTCAGTATAAAACGGCGAGAAGAACGTAATTATCAATGCATAATTACAACCCCAATTCCACTAGATTGTTTGGTCGATGAAAACAAAATGGCGGTCAAAGTCCACCGATGAGACAAACAATTATTATTATTCCTGCGTACTCAGGGCGCACTTGAGACGTAATTATCGTCGAGTAAGAGCTTGTGATCCTCCTTTTGGTTGAAAAGTTGTTCAGACAATTGTCAATATTATCTTCCAGACGAGGAGCATAAAATCAGCAGAGGTCGCCTGACAGAAGTCCTAGAGAGATCTCTTCCCACTCACGTTTATATCATGGTAAGCAGCAATGACTTCCAACATTTGCAATAAAAAAAGGCAAACGTTTTTTGCAAATTTTTTCAATCAAATTTCTCTTCTCAATTTTCAGCCAAAATCGTTGACGTCAGAGGAACTATTAGGATAAACAAATTCATCTATTTTTTTTGTAAATTAATAATCGACGATTGATGTAACTGTTACAGAAATAATATTAAAACTAATCAAATTCAGCATAATCGTTGTTCTATTCATTACAATATGAACTGATAAGTTGGGGAGATCGATTGTCCGTTGCCATGGCAACCGGGAAGTCACTCGGCACCTGGCCCGGGTAGTCATGCCGTCGAGTGTCGCAGGTATTCAGGCAGTGGAGGAGACGTACGAGAAGGAGGAGGAAAAAACTAGGGAACAATTGCGAAAAATGTAATTAATTATTAATCTTTACAAAATACCAACAGAGACATTTTTGTTTGACAATTTTCCATTCGTTGACGAGCTAGTGTGTCTTTCAGTGGATCCCGACGTGGATTTACGACGTCCCGGGCGCCCTCGGAGCCGAGGAATTCCTCAACATCCATGACTTCCATTAGAGTTGATGGAGAATCCCGAAATTCCCAGTTTTTGAAGGTACTTATCCAGTGAATTCCTCCGATCGCTCACAAAAAAACATTACCAGAAAAACCCTAGAACATTTTCCTAGACAATTTTATTAGATAAATTAATAATAAACAAGTGGACAATTCAACAGAAAGTCAAGACTATTGCCCAGTAAATTCACTGAGCTTCAGGTTAACTAATTATTATTATCAATTTAATTAGTTTAATCCCCGGTTATTGCAAATATCCACTCTCTGGATGAATTCGCAATCGTTCGGCAATGAAATAAAAACCACTGGTTGTAGTGGCAGTAGAAAATAGCGGGCATCATAAAAATAATCAACTCCACGAGGAACGTCGCAAAAGCGAAATGATAAACTGCCCCCCCAACGATTCTAGGACTTGGAGATATCAAAGGCCCGGCTTAGAACACTGACGTCATTCTCACCAACTGATCAGGAACTGCGTCAGCATGTGATGGCTTACCGTGCGGCTGTGATCACCCCGCGATACCGATGATTTGAGATCGATCTGGTAACTCGAGCCGAACGAACAAACTTAATAAAACGATAAATCAAAGTTTGTTGAACGTTGGGCCCGATGAATCAGAACAAACTGATGTCGTTCAGCATTTGGTGGCTCGTTGAAACTGCCAGAGTGTCCATTTTGTTTTCTTCATCAAAATTAACAGCAGATGTTGCGAACGCGTGTCGTTGATTTCTGCAATGCAAATACAGAGATACATATGCATTCTTGTTTGGATGTTTACTTTCATTTGCACTGGTAAATTATATAAATGTTGCTGTGCGAGTGGAATATTATTTTGGCCTTCGAGTGGAAGCACTGGAAACCCTCAAACTTGAGGAGCGGATTTTCCTCTCGTCGGTGGAGTTTTTTGCCATTTTTTTCACTTGCGATTTTATCCGCAGGGGCTCAAGGAACAGTCGGGATCTCTGCGAGGATATAGATCCCAATGATCTAAATTAATTAGCGTTAATTAATTTATTTAAATTCTGCAGCGAACCGGTGAAACTAGAGAAGAACATTTTTTCTTCATAAAACGCGGATTATCTCGGTAAGGACGGGTTTTAGGAGATAATGTCACTGGACCATTTTTGTAGCTGATCAATTTTGCAACAAAAAAACTCTCTTCATAATTTCTCCTAAAATTATTCCTCATCGAGATAATACGGATTTTGTTAAAAATACGGAAAGTCTGAGATATTTGGGAGTTTTGAAAACATTTTTGTAAATCGTCAGTCAAAAAATTATTGTTAAAATTTAATGAGTCGTGGATTGAAAATATAAATTAATGGCCTCTTGATTCTAGCAGGACATCATGGGAACGCAGCATTCCTGGTTTAATTAGAGCTCACTGATTGCGAAAAACAATATTTTCCGACAATTTTGTCTATTTTCGGAGTTAAACTGAAAAATTGGTAATTAAACAAATAAAATGAGCACGCAATCCCTACTTATCAGGTTCCACATCCCCAATACCCTCGTTTCCTCCAAAACATGGCTCCATATCCCCCAGCAATTCCAAATTAACTAGACCCCTCCGGAAAACTATTCCTAATTTATTAAAAACCGTTTCTCCCGTCGAGCCTCTCGGTCAATAAAAAAATGAGTTAAAAAATGACTTTCGCAGCTCCAGAGCATCAAAAAAAAATCTAGCTCTACTCCTAGTCATGAGCGATGAGTCAGGGACTCCAGAAGACGCGATTTTTTATCCGAAATTTATTCAGAAATTCAAATAGATCGATAAGTGAAAAACCTCCGTCGCGAAACGAGACAAAATTAAAAAAAATAAATTAAATTCGCGAGAAGACTCGGGAGTCTCTACACTTGCTGAGGGTGGTTGAGTGCAATCATTGAATCGGATGCAGTGGATTTCGATGGATTTTGGACCGGGGATGGAATAATTCAAATGTCTAGCTCACCTCTTGCTTCGGCTCGGCGTTTTTGCCTCGTGGCCTGGCACGTTAATGATAATGCATTCCCCCAGTGTGTGCATTTTCAGTCTGTATCGCTACAAATTATTACAGCCATTTTTTCCTTTTTATTTCCACCTACGTGTCCTCACGATATAGACACACGTACTTATTTTCCTTCATACTCCTCGTCGGCAGTGATAAAAAACAACTGCCCAACGTTCTCAGGTAAAAACCAATGAATTTTTTTTCGTTCCCACTACATCTCCGCATGTTTTTTTTTTTTATCTGATTGGGAGGTTTTTTTTCTCGTCTTCGGCATCCCCGAGGTGACACGTAGCATGTCCACATGTGGACTGGGTGATATTTTAATGATTGGAATCTGATTAAATTGGGAATTCAATTTGGGAAATGAAGTTCTTCCCAGGCCAGGCCAACTGTACAAACGCCGAGAGGCTTGGGATTTTTTTCATCTGTTCAAATAGAGACTCTCAAACTCTTCTGCTATCATTCTGTTGTTGATCATTTTTTTTTTCAGTCGCCGATTAAGTTTTTTCCGAAATTTTGTTGGGGGGGGGGGGGGGGGGGGTGTGTGGGGTTTTTGGGGGGTGGGGGGGGGGGGGGGGGGGGGGGGGGGGTGGGGGTGGGGGGGGGGGGGCTCGTGCTTTTGTTTAATTAATAATGTGTAATAAACACTCGGTTGTCACCGAATTAATTTTTTTACTGAGTTTCGGTAATTAAATTGAGAATTTTTGGATTTTTGGGGGATATTTCATTTCTCGCTCGCTCCCATTGAATAATTAAATCTGGAATCGATGAAAATGTATGCCGGTATGGAGGATATAATGAACTTCATGAGTGGACATAAAATTTAATTGATAAATCAATTTTAAATAATTTAATTCAATTCTGGAGCGAAGTGGTAAGAGGAGACAAGTGCCTTTGGCGATTTTTTTCAAAACCCGTATTATCTCGGTGAGGAATAATTTTAGGAGAAATTAGCAGAGGACTTTTTTTGTTGCAAAATTGATCAGCTACAAAAATGGTCTAGTGACATTATCTCCTAGAACCCCTCCTTACGGAGATAATCCGCGATTTATGAGGATCGGAGAGAGCCGGTGATCTCGTTCTTCCACTTCGCGACCGAATTTTTTAGTTTAGTAACAACAAATTGAAATTTTCTTTTGACTTCTTGTGGTTTACGTGTTTTATGTGACGCCGTCTGCCGATTCTCTACATATTATAATTTTTTCAGGAATAGTTCAGCTCCAGACAATTCACTAATAGATTGCCCAGAGCCTGAAGTTTGTACGTAAAAATCAATCGACTGTTGCAGGAGATCGATTAAAATTGAAAAAATGTGGGCAAAAATATTGAAAAAGTATAGATTGTACGGACTGGAGTTTGACCTTTGGAGATTTATTTTTTTGAGAGCCCAGAGGCGGTGAGAGTGCCCTAGGATTTCCCTAATCGCGTGAGGAATTTCCACCTGACGCTTCCTGAAATAT
>JAPYZM010000975.1:0-30920 GCA_030522845.1 Psyttalia concolor
AGGAAACAGAAAAAAAAAAAAAAGCGGGAGAGCGAGAAAGAGAGAGATTAAAAATGGCCAAACGCGTAATCACGTCTGTCAGCTCGCGCTACTCCAGTAAATCCTCAGCTTTCCTTTAATTTTTTTTTTTCTGCGCACTCCTAGGAAAATTACTTGCCGATGCTGTCGACAAATTTGAATGGCATTTTTTTTTTTTGTCATGAAAGGAAGAAATGGAAATACTCCCAAGTTCTGTCAACCGATTTTTGCCCCTCGGTAATCTCACTCATCAATTTTTATTCTTGTTTGAAATTAAATTCTGTTGTGAATTCTTCGCTGAGACCCCCATTAATAATCGAAATTACCTATTATATGGCACCTAGTCTGTCGCATATTTCTTATTCATCCTGGGATGCCAGTTATTTTCCATTAAGATTTTTACGATCTGGGGGGGTGGGGTTAATGACTCGATGGAATCTGGGCTCAACTATTCTAGGAAATATTTTAGTACAACTCATGGAGATAATTTTTCCCAAGAAGATACAGTAATATCTGAAATTAAAGTACACTTCAAAAGTTTTAATGGTAACGTATTTGACGATTTCGTCAATTGGAAATTAATGATTTCCGATAAAATCAAGTCACACAGTTCCCGATAAATAGAGGTAATAAATAATAGCGCTGGGGCACAACGGGTCGCTTTAAAATAAGAAAAGCCGGGCTCGTGACGATAACTGAGAAATAACAAATTCATTTGATCTCGTTCGGCCAGTCGAACCATCGGCGACGTTTCTCTATCAGAGCCCATTCTGCCCCATGAACGTAAGGTTCCAGAAAAATTAACGAACACGTTTATGAGGGGCCTCCCTACGGGGACTCATGGCTAGCCATGAGTCCCCGGATGGATGAGTAATTTTTACGAAAGAGATCGCAAAATTCACGAGACAATTTCCGCACTTTACAGAATTTTCCTACGCTCCCAGATTTTTTGGCAATTTTTACTGCATTCAAGATCGAAGAAAACTCCAGAGGCTTTTTGACACTTGTACAATTTTTAATGTTCGGGGACTTGAATTTAATTCAAGATCAACCGTAACCGACCGAATGAGGTCTCAATCTTTTTCTTCAATTTCTCATTTTTCCGTGCGCACTCGTCCATAAATACCACGCGAAATTTATTTATCGATAGTCAGATTAATAACCGCACGAAATTCCGCATCAACTCCGGTGAGAATAGCGAAATGCTTTCAATTTCACGAGGAAACACAGAAATTCCATTAACGCACTATGGAAATTTCAACTTCTGATGGCATATTCTAGTTGTGTAATGCCCCCTTATGACAAAGTGCGTTCCACGGTAGCGGTGGCTTGTGGGGTGGTTTATCCAGCGACTCATTGATTCCAGTTAACGAAAGGATGAAAAAGAAAAAAATTATGGCAAAGGGGGGGGGGATGAGGAAAGAAAATGAGGGGGTGGTCCTTTATTCCGCCCTCTATTATGTTCACGCAAAAGTGGTGAGTGTGCATGTAATGCTTGAGGGCCGAGGGGGGTATTCTCGCGCAATAATGGAATTTCAACTTTACGGAGAGAGGCACTGAGGCCTAGGACTACAGCCCCTCTACATACTGCCATGTACCGGGCATACGTTTATATGAATTTAAGAGGTGGATAATAGTTTAACGTCTGGGGAATATTCCCTGCACCAGTGAATTTGCGACCTGTTGCTAGGCAAACTTTCGGGCCCCTTCATTTTTGTTTGTTTAGGGATTTTTTTTTGCATACGTTTTTCATATTTTTCGGGTAATTGTCTGGTAAATTTCCAGTTTTTCAATTTTTTCACCTTTCGTTTGGTTTAGTTTCTCTTTTCCTCAACAATTGGTTTTTTATATTCTCAGTATTTTAAAAACCCGTGGGTTTGCGGAGATTTTTGCGGTTTTTTTCGCAACAAAAAAAATCTTTTTTTCCATTTATCTCGACTTTCGCGAAAGTCCGAGTTAACTTGGCCGGTTATCATAAAAAAAATCCTGCGTTTCACCGAAGATCAATTGAATTCTCAAGTTCTCTCCGTCCCCGATCCATTCTCCGCCCAATGAATATTGTCTGACCGCAGCCGGCCATTACCACTGGCGGCCCTAAAAATTCCAAACTCCAGATGTTTAACCAACGCCAGGCGAAAGCATTGGCCCAGGGAAATCCATATATCTCCCAAGTTCAACCACTCCTTGACCGAGTTCATTGTATCGCCATGTTACAAAAGTGGTATAGTCAGTTCTATAGTCGGCCGTGTTTTATCCACGCGCAATAAACTCGAACATTCCAGTGGCTGTAAGAGTTTCCACGGAGAGGCAGTCAAGTGCGTATTATGCCGGTTAGTCATTAAGGTGAAAGCACTTTACGCGATATCACTCTCGTAACTGGTCATCCTAATTACATCGACGGGTTTTTAGGGTTATATGATGTTCGGGGAAGGGAATTAAAGGTTCAACCTTAGTTTCAAATTAAAATTAAACAAAATAGGCGAAACCTTTTTTTTTTTTTGAACTAATCATCGACGTTTAATTGGCAATATCTCAGGATTGGCAGAGTGCTTTGAAAAAAATGAGCCGCCATTTTGCAGAGATTTTCGTGAAGTTTAATTTGGAAAAAAAATCGCCGCAATCGCATCATTTGGTCGAGAGATATTGACAATTGAAAAATTGTTTTCAATTTCGTTGGGATTTTTAATGATTGAAAATTTCATTTGTTATCTATATTGATATCTCAGGATTGGCAGAGTGCTTTGGAAAAAATAAGCTGTCATTTTGCAGGGATTTTCGCGAACTCTAATTACCAAAAAAATTACCCTAATCGCATCATTTGTTCCAAAGATATGGATAATTGAAAAAAAACTGTTAAATTTCGCCCGAATGTTTAGGCTGACAATGTCATTTGTTATAAATATTAATATCTCAAAATTGGCTGAGTGAATTTTCGAAGAGTTGGGGTCATTTTGAAGGTATCTTTTCAAACTAAAATATGTGCGAAAAAAAATTGAAATCGTATCATCAGAACCGGAGATAATAAACCTGCAAAAACTACTGACATTCAAAATAATGATTTTCTCCTCGCCCGAGTTTTTCTCCGACTGCACTATTTTCTGGTCTATCATTTGGACGTCCTAATTAAGCCTAGGGATCCTACACCGTGCAATTTTTCCCAAGAATTCACACATGCTCTACTATAATAGAAGAAAGAAGACTCCGGCCCTCACTAGTGTCGAGTTACCCGTGTTTCTGTCCGTAAGTTAACAAAAAAAACCCGAGGAATAGGAGGCGTCTCGAGTTTAATCCACATCGTTACATGCTAATGTACACGCATTCTCCCCCTATTTTTTTCCGGGAGGATGGCCCTTTCGTTGCGCCCCGAAATGCCCGTCAAGATTTATCTCTTCGGAGATCGGCGGTCTTAAAAGGCGGCCGCTGGGTATATATGGAAAAAAGGAGAGGATTTTATTATCGGGGCATGGTCAATGGGCGTTGCGATAAGAATCTCCGTATAATCGGGCATGACACGAGCAGTTGAGAAACCCATGTACACCTCTTCAAGGAGGAATAATAAACCACCACTTTTTCACTTTCAAAAATCATAATCTCAAGTTTCAATCGCTTCTCATTTTAATTGCCACCAATTTTTCTCCTTTCAATTAAAAAATTATCGTCAAAATTCCAAGTAAACCGGCTCTCAATTAATCTCCCCTAAAAAACACTCCTCCCACCAATTTTTAATTTAATTCACCTCAAGATCTAAACAAAAAATCGTATGTAACCGAATTTAATAACAAATTACCCAACCCCCGATATCTCCGAAACGACTGCACCGATTGCGATAATTTTTTTTCTGCCGCAAACGTCTTTAAAAATCCTAAAATATTCACGATAAAATTAAAAATTTCCCCTTATCAATCGCGAGATATCACCGACGAAAGTCAACAATATAACGCCCGTCTCGCAATGAAATACAATTTTCCAAGAAGCTCTCATATTCTGAGCAAATGCAAAATGTGCGCTTGCGTCTAAGGTTCAACTCACCATGAATGTGACACAGGGTGCCGGGGGCTTTCAAGCCCTAGCACCTAAAGCAACAAGCTCCGCTTGCATACTAATAAGCCTCACGAGGATGGCTGAATACTCGGCTTTAGTTTGCCCATAATGGCAAGTCCATTTCACTGGATACACGCGGCAAGTAGAAAGCCGGCTTCAGTCTCTGCTCTCTACTCTCACTCCAAAAACCCCACTCCAATCCTCGGCACATAGCCCACCCCCTGGCCTCCCCTCCCCCTGCGCATTATACTTGATACCAATTTATTTTTAGTCCAGGTGGTTTTCAAAAACCACTTCTCTTTACCAACTAAATACACTCCGCGTTTCCTTTTTTGTTATCCAAAAAAAAACCCCCCCCCCCCCAGTTTTTCTCATTTAATCTGCGGACAAATATTACAGCGTTCGAGGATTTTTTTCAGCCCTCTCGTTTGCGTTATGAAAATTCTCGAGTCGATATAAAGGTAAACCAAAAAAAAAAAAATAAAAATAATAAAAATGGAAAAAACGCGAGAACACAGTGTTTTTTTCCGTTGAAAAAGAGAAGCAGAGGAGAATTGAATGGCGCGAGTGAAGCGGATGCAACCGCAGACGCAGTGACTGCCGGCTGCGACTACCATTTCCCCAAGCGTATCAATGAAATACGTCAAATTAGATCTCCAACGAAATAAGATTTCCCAACGGTTTATAAACATACGACTCTATTGGATACACAAAAAGGTGATTGAAAGGGTACACTTGTGGCTTACGATAAATCACTTTTTTTTTTCTTGGATAAATAGGCGAAGTTAATTTTACCCGTTCGTGGAATTAATCAGCGATTGTGAGGGATATATTCGTGGAAAAAAATGAGAATAAAAAATTTTCGCCACGGGAGGGGGCGTGAGCCAAGTGAGCAAAAGGGCAAAGCTGCTTTGAGCGAATAAAGAGAAAGTAAGAGCAGGAAATTGATAGACTATTAAAAGGACAATGTTGCTGCGGGATTTTTTGAAATACTGACAACCACAAGTTCTCGGAGGGGGGGAGCGAAGTGAGCGAGGGGGCTCCGCCCCCTCATAAATACGAATAAAAATCCCTCTGCATCACATTCACCGCCGCCTGCCCGATTTTTACCTCCGACGACTAAAATATAATCCTAAAATTTCCGTACGGCGAGAGCGAAGTGAGCGAGGGGGCCCCGCCCCCCTCAAATTCATATAAAAATCCCCATCTTCACTGCATCCGCTGCCATCGACCGGTTTCTTTTCCCCCCGACGGCAAAAATAAAATCCCAACTATTTTCTTATCTCATATTTGCCACAGAGAGATCGTAAAAAACATTGAAAAGAAAATTTTCTGAAAAGACCCGACAACTTCGGTAATTCACGGATTGAATTGTGCCAGTGACAAAGAAAATTTTCTACTTGTGAAAACGATTACGCACGTATAGAGTGATTCGTACAGTTCAGTGGGATTGGGGAATAGCGAAAGGACGAGGGAAAAATAGAATGAGAAGTGAGAAAATAGAGAGAGCGAGGGGGCCGAGGGGGCGAGTCACTGGGGATAGCGTCGGGACGTTGAATCGAGTGAGGAAAAGAACAGAAGCAGAAAACGGAACCAGAGAGGGATGGAGGAATTGAAGGTGGGATTGCTGGGGAGTGTGTGTCGGGGCCGGAGGGGCCGGTAGGGGGGGGGGGCTGCGAGGAGGTGGGAATAACAAAAGAAAGTGGGAGAAAAGGTTGGAACTGCATGTGGGGGGACAAGGGAGTAGAGTTGGCGGCAAATTGAATCTCGTACGAGACGTGACCGCCTTACTTTCCCCCGGGAGCTACGTCGTGGCGTGGCTGAAAATCACGACCGGTATATGCCGATATATCGTCGATATATTATTATTATTCTCACTGGAGCCAATGATAGGATTTGAATATTTTTTGTTGCATTCTGAAGATGAAAAAGAACAGTCGAAGTGAGGAAAAATATTTGAAATTTCACTCTGCGATTATTTAATTAAAATTTAAAAAAGGGAAATTCATTTTTTTTTAAATAAATTATCGTATGGAATTGGCTTTTTTCTCATCTTCTGAAGGCGGGAAAAAATGATTTGCCGAGGACGTGTAATGTTTAAAATTTCAGACCGTCAATTGGGCGCCGACCGTCTGGAAATGTCGATAGAGCGATGAAACGTTTTAACTTTGTCAATTTTTTTTTTTTGCTGTTTTTTTTGTGTAATGGAATTTCAACGCTTTCTGCGTAAGTTCATTGTACACCCGGCAATTATATTAGGGGTGGATGCTATACTCGGCAATCGATACTCCACGGAACACGTGGGGCACTGGCATAGGCTTGTTTGTCTCGTGTCTTGTGGCGTAATGGCACGGCTGATTCGATTAATTTTTCAATCAGCCGGTGGAGGGAGTCGACTTTTTTTTACTGTTTTCCCAATCGGGGATTTAATTTTTTTCACTCGGCCACGTCATCCTTGATTTTTTACGATTAATTATGAATTAAAATTGAGGATATGAACAATGGGGTGAATGCGAAATCAGCCAGGAGAATATTCCAGATATTTTTGAACCCGTCGTTTAATAAATTAAGCCATTTTTTGGGGTTTCAAAAAAATCCGGGGAAAAAAAATCTCTTTTTGTTTTCATCGAGAATAAAAAATTATAAATGGGATTTTATTGGACGACGATGGACGCTCGATGGAGGTCTATAATTTATTAGGGAGTACTGAAAAATTGAGGGGAAGAGGTTCGATTTGGCTCGAAGAATTCGAAAATTAAATTTCAAAGATTGCGAGAGATATTTTTCCAATTCTCCCCGCAGCTGAGAAATATTTAATTCCTCATTACCTGTCCATCGACATCAGCTCGATACTCTCTATCCTTGAACCAAAAGTTGAAGCTCGCGAAGTGCACAATTCCCAATCGATCTCTCCCCGCTACCCCCACATTTCATGCAATAATCAAGGGTAGCCTTAAAAAGTGAGCAATTTAGAGTGACCCATTTAAACAATGACGAGCCAGCGGTCATCTAGCCAGAGTGTCCACAGCCCCAACCTCCAGCGCCAAATGTTTGTTGATAGAGTATTGGAGGATAGGTCGGACGAGAGGGGCTGCACGCCTCGTCTCATCCCACCCTCCCAGCCCCCCTCCCCCCCTCCCGCCGAATTGCTCTTTTGCTGCGTAAAAAGCCAGTGCCGTTTGTTTGCAGAATTCCCGAGCACACGAGACACTCATTTAATTGCCAGCAACAGGTGATCACGCAGTTTACACAACTGGTTGGGATAAACCTCGGGTAATACCTGTATGATCCTGACACTCGTCACTTTGTTGTCGGTATATATTAGGAATGATTAAGGAATTTAGAGGGGCGAGGGGGCTGGAGAAATTATTGGAGAATTTTTTTTACTCTTGGGAATCAATTTTTTGGGAATTTATTCACCGCTTCGTTTCAATTTTTTTTTACCTGACAATTGATCTCCGGCAGGGTCTGCTCGTCCCCCTAGTGGCTTGAGAAAATTTTCCATCAGTAGTTTAATTTTTATATTTATTTCTAATTTACTAGTGACCGCAGGCGTAATTTCCGCCTTCTCGAACGCCTCAAACAAAAATCCCGGCATTTATTTATTAATTTTTAGGTTTCAAGAGATGGAGAGGTTAATTAAAATTTTGAGGTTCTTTGAAGGTCATAATCACAGTTTTTAATTTTTTAATTTACTTGGAATTTATGGGGTTCTGGAGAAATTATTTGACAATTTTTGTTATTATTCTCGGGGTGAATTTGGATTTAATTCAATTACCGGAGGCAGTTTAATTTTTTACGGTTATTTTTAATTGACAATGGACCGCAGGCATACCGTCCGCCTCCTCAAGCATTTATTTATCAATTTTTCGATCTTTAGGAATTGTTAATTACAATTATTTATCGGTTAGTGCACTCGAGTCTTTAGTCTCTCCCAAAAATAAAAATATTTCCTGCAGATTCAAAAAATTAGAGTAGGAAACAATTTCGATTGAGCGTTCATCAGCTGAAATTCTCCCTAAATTACTTCAATACACCATTAATTACAAAATGGCGGCATAAATCCTGACAACAGCAGTTGCGAACTATGGCAAAGTGCTGTTCATTCACAGGCGGCAGAAGAGACCCTTCTTCATCGTCTTCCGATTCTCTGACGTTCACACCTAATTCTGCATGCATTCATCGACGACGATCGTCAAGCGGCTTTTGCTGGTTGCCACGGGGATGAGACATCCCGGCTTCAATGATGCACTATAATTTCCTGAGCGTGAGATAAAGATTATGAAGCCGGTCAGGAAATTATGGGAGATCAGCTGAAATACAAACCCCTCCACCACCAACGAAAACTATTCCCCAAAAACCCTCTTTATCTAAAAATCCTCAAATCCTACGCGAAAATGTCACAAGACCATTTACATCCCTCCCGAAATTCTCCACAAAAAACTCTCAACAACATTTTCTCTCCAATCCCCTCCTCCCGAGCTATTCCCCAATGACAAAAATCCCAAATTCAATAACGGAAAAGTGAAAGCCGCCGGTATGAAAAATTTCAAAAAAATTATTAAAAATTGTAAAACCCAGTGGGATAATCGCACTTAATTGCGGGTATACACTATACTAGGGACAGTTAACACGTGTAGAGTTGCGCGGGGGTGGAGAGGGGAGGGGGTGGCGGGGGAAGTTAAGGTCTAAAGTGTGCGGTATGTATACGTAATCCCGTCATCGACGCAAAATGGTGTGGCGTAAGCGCGTAATCCGCCAAACCGGCTGCATAATCGAGCGTGGAATTGAATTCTCTATATAACCCCCCCCCCCCTCCCCCCAAGCCACCCCTACCAACCGCCCGCTATATCCCATGCCCGCTGTGTCCCATTAAGTCAGATCAGAGTGGGACAGAAGTAGAGATTTGCCGGAGGACAGAAATCGCTGAGTTCATAGAAACTACTGTATACTACCTCTATTACACGAGTAATCCGGCATTCAATGCTATTAAGATTATTATTACTCGAGTGGGAATGGTATTATTATTTAATTGATTATCCCCCTCCTCCTCCGGATGAAAATTACGAGACATTTTAGTGTTGAGTGATTTGCACTGCAATTTAGATATGCCTTTCAATGGCAATAACTACAGATTGGCAGAGTGAATTTTTGCAAAATCGGCGCCATTTTGAAGATCTTTTTTTAAGCTACAGAATGAAAAAAAAATCACCCCAATCGGAGTATTTTTTCGTGAGATATGGGCGATTAAAAAATCAATCGTCAATTTCCCGCCTGCGATTTGAATTATTTCAATTGGGAATTAAATTATTAGGAATTAACGGCATAAAATTGAAAAAAAATTTACATCATCTCGGAGATTTCTTGTTTCTCCTCAGAATGACAAAAAAATTGTCCCGATTGGATTATTTATTTGTAATTATCCGGGGAATGAGGAACAAAAAAATTATTGTCACTTTTTCTCTGGATTCCCGTGAATTCGATGAAATCCTTTCGCTGCGACACGAATTGATAATACCCGCATTATCCATTTGTGATTGAAGAGTAGAATTGTCACGGATATTACTCCCCCCGTCGCCCCCCGCCCACCTCCTAGCCTTCCAAGTCCTAAGTAAGTCACAAACCACCAACTACTGCAATTCAGGAACAATTTCGCGGCCTCGGTGGTTTCTCCTATTTGCCCAGGGAAATTGCGCCTGCTGACGTCACGTCCGGTATATACCCGAGCGTCCCCCGAGTGAACGCAAGAGCGACAGTAGACGACAACGACTGTACGACGTTGCGTTCGATTGTTCCAAATGCTCTTGACGTACTCACTACCCGAGCCTAGAATTTCGTCATTCGTGTGAGGTAATCATCCGGGGATGGGAAAATGTTGGACGCCAACTGGCCCCAGGCACATATCGCGAGAATTCTCCCGGTCGATTGAACAGCGGGAATTTATTTTTTGGAAAAAATGGCCGTCTCAAATTTTCGGGAATCAGCCGAGAGAATTTTTTAGAAAAAAAAATGGACCGATTTTTTTTTGCTGGGGAAAAAAATCAAAAGGAGTAATTGCATTGAGTGGAGTGAGTGGGGAATTAATGAGCAAATTCGCTCAAATTTTTTATTAAACTGGCGAATTTGCGCGATTTTTTAAATAATTTTTTTTTAAAGCAATTGGCAGTTGTTTTGAGGGATAAATTGTGGGACTATAAGACCATACACGCCCCCATAAAAATTGGAATGATAAGAAATGGGAGGTCAATGTCAGAATTACCCACGAGCCTAAAGGGATCTGCGACTCGTGCTATGGTTTCTATCCAGTCACGAAAAAGCAATCCGACAGCCGCAATGGGCGCCGCCAATGCCAATTTGGCTTTGAGCCGTTTCCCTTCGCGTGCGAAGAAATTGCAACTGTTCTCTCTGCGTTTTACATTTAGTAGGCACCAAGTAGTTACAGTCCCTCTATTTCAACCGTGAATGCCCGACGTGAATTCAGTTAATCGCTCAGGGAATTGCGGGTGAGCATCGAATACACCAAATTAAAAATATTTGTTATGTAAATTGCGGTTTATTTGCGACAATTTCCAACAATTTTACCATTTTTTAATGTCCCCAAGGGAGTTAATGTTTCTGCGATATTTAATATTTAAACTGGGGTGCAGAACAATTAGAAGGGTATAAACCATAGTTACAACTATATCATATAGTGAATTTTGCCATTTTTTTTCGGTCGAGTAGTTAAACTTCGATTTTTAACATTTGAATTTTTCTATAAAAAAAAATTTTTTAAAAATTGTTAAGTGATATACAATAGTTCCAACTATATAATACAGGGCCCTATAGTATACTATAACTATAAAGCTGAATAAATTTGATGGGAATTTATGTTATCGACAAAAAAATAAAATGACAAGAAATTCCCTCTCATTATAACAAATCCTCAATTCGAAACTGAAGCGGAAACATTGAACCAGATGGCATCGTTCAACTGATGGGTAACGTTATACGGATGAAAAAAAATAATAATAATAATAATAATAAAAATGTAATAGACCCGTTCGTTTTCCTGATCGGGCATCATCATCCAGTGGCATCATGATGAACGACAGTTCAATTAATTTCACCGTCTCGAATACTCTCCCAGCCCGACTAGTCCGGCTCTCCCCCTTACTTCGCCACGTTTTCTACGTTTCTCCTCCTTCTCATTGCCCCCCCCACCACCCGCCCGTCCATACACCCCCTGGTACTATTCACCCTCGTTTTTCCGTAATAACTGTCGTCGCAGTCTCCCGTGGGGATTGGAAAACGACAAAATAACGAAAAAGAATAACTGGGGGGGGGGGGGACGAAGGAGTGAGGGGGGGAGGCGCATTATTCCCACAGGAGACATTGACGGATTCAAGATATGAAACCAGTGGGCAGAGAATATAGTGTCCCGGTTATAACGTCATACTGCGATTTACTGATTTTATTTGGTCGAGTTATTGTCAATGTTTATTTATTTTGTATCTGCCAGGGCAATCGGTCCGGATTTTTTGCACAAGCTGTCGCCTCTTTTTTTAATTAATTCAATAATTTTACGGTGATAATGTGATACTGTATATTATTAAAATATGTGGAGTAAATTGTTTGAAAATTAGGGAACAAGTCTCATAAATTTTCCGGAAGAGATAAAATGCCAAAAAAAAATTGAACGATTTTTGCGAGACGTTCCAAAGAAAAAAATTAAGGCCCCCCTCACTGGGCCATGAGGGGCCCTGAGGCCCCGGGGGAATGAGTGATTTTTCGGAAACAGATCGGCGAATTTACCTGACGATTTTTTCATTTTGAGGACAGTTTTTTATCAAATTTCACTTCGGCTCCGGATTACGTTTCGAATCCGCTAATTCTCGGGTCTTTGGACTTTTAATTTTTATTGGTTTTAAATAATAGTTTCGTTCATTTTGATGGACTAATTAAGCCGATATTGCGGGGATTACAGTGGTAAATAAATGAAATTGCAATAAAATTTTGATGGCGCATGAAAAATTCCGAAAAACGTTTGATATATCGAACGCTATGAGAATTGTAATCTCCGGGTGTTGGTCTCGTAGATAATAGGGAGAGCTAAATTCTGGGAGAAACTTTTCCAGAGTAATATTTGTCCCAATGACACCTCCATTTGTCTCCCTCCTCCCCCACCCTCCGGATGATTGATTGGGGTCGTACGTATCGGGATGCAGGAGGCAGCCCCGAACTGGAGGGGGTGTAAATAATATTCTGTACTTAACCCCCGGGATTTTTCTAATGGAACCAACCGATCGAGGATGTTCTGGCAGTGCCCCAGGTTTCCTCTGAAATTTTTACAACAACAATTGTTCATTAATTAACAATGCGGCGATTGAATGACTATAAATATTTGAAAGTAAGAAGAATGAGAAAATTCGAAAAAAAATCGACAATTTAAAGGGTTTAATTATTTTGTACAAAAATTAAAATTCAGGGGAATTTTGAGGGGTAGATTTAAGACGTCATATTTTCCGGTAGACAAGCGCTACAGGCGCACCCTCACCTACACGCGTTAGAGTGGGATAACCTTTGGGGAAGTTTCCCGGGCTCGAGTGTAAATATGAAGTGAATCAAATCGATGGAGCGAATTCCCCACATATTGATTGGGGAGAGGGGGGGACGAGGGGGGTTGGGGGTGAAGGGACAAAGAAATTGGATAATAATCGTGATACTCCCGGGGGCTAAAGTTGGCGGCGAAAAGGACAGGTGCCGCGGATTTAATCCTTAATTCATCTCAACAGCTGCCGCCAATCGCAGACGGCAATCCCTTCGGATTTATTTTTCAATGTCGAATCAATAATGAAGCCCTTGTCATCCGCGATTGCTTCGTCATTACTTCGGAAGTTCGACGGGGTCCATTGGCTGATTTTTAGGGGGAGATATAATTTTTTTTCCGCTGGGAAACTGGAGATTTCATATTTTTAGGGAATTATTGGGCGAAGTCGGGGAGTTCTTGGGGAATTTGTCCGGGGGATAGGCACAATTTGTTTATAAATAATGGGCTGCAATTATTTGGGCTTCACTTGGCTCACATTTCCGCTGATTTCTGGGATTTTAGGTTTGCTCCAGATATCCAGATACACTTTTGGACAATAGACAAAAGGCACTTCTCGCTGGCATTCGCCAAGTTGGATAAACTCTTTTGTATTCAAAAACTCTCATTCACTCTCAATCCCCAGTATTTTGTCGAATAATACTTCAGCCCTGAGTTTTAGGTAAATACGGCGATGCCGGAGATGAAATCCTTGAGACTGTGAGGAGATAATTATGCCAGGGAGGTGATTAGTTCTTACAAGTGTTCGAAATACTGAGCAGTAGAGACGTTGGTAAAAAATCATTGTCTACAGTGGTCAATATCTTGGAACTGAACGATGCGATTTGAGCGATTCAAATTCCATTTTAAAGCCCGAAAAGAGAGCTTCAAAACGAACGGTAAATCGCTCAATTCGACTCTGCCAATTTCGAGATATTCCACCTCGAAGCGAAAGTTTGAAGAGAGTTTGGATATCGCGGGGCATTTTGGGTGGTCGGAAAAAATTGCCTAGCCGCGTAATTAAATTAATTACAGTCCCAAAAATTACACAAACACTATTACGGAGTCAAGAAATCTAAGATATATTTTTTTTTTATTTTTCAATTTTTTCTGCACATTTAACAATAAATAAAAATCCTCCACTCCCGTAACATTTTTTTCCCCTCAATTTGTCACCCAATTGGAAACAGTTGGAAATTGTCAGCAAGTTACATATTCATTCTGTAATAAAATCGAACAATAAATTCAAATGGCCAGATGGGGCTTTGGAAAATCAGACAGAGCGTTATACCGAAACGCGCAAATTGATTTGCGAATAATGCACTAGTGAATAATGAGGAGCGGCCTGCCTCCATTGCCAACATCCGTTCCCCTCTCACCTTTCTCCTATTTTCTACCCGCAACATCCAGCGATTCTCGTGGCCGGGCGTTTCGATTACATTATCCCCGGCGAATTACATTCGCTTATAACGAGATAACGTCAAAGTTGCTGGGGATGCCGGGGGCTTCATTAAAATTAAACGACAAAACGCGATTAAAGGGTCTTCATGGGGTGGCCAGTCGGGGGGGAGTGGGTAGAGAACCGGATGCCAATGATCATAAATCGTTATTATATTTACATAACTGGGGAAAGATGTGTTTTGATAATTTCAAATAAACATCAACTGCTGGTTAACGGTTACTGTCGTACCTCGGCGCGTTGGGTAATGAAATTTGAATGAAATTTTCTGTCTACAAATTTTCATTATGTCCTATTAAATTCATGATTGCCAATTCGCTGAAGGATACGCCCGGAAATTATAACCGAAAGTGATAAAAATATTTGCCACTGTTAAATTCATTTGTTTATCATTAATTTAATGAAAACAACAGGGAGAGAAATTAATCGGCATGATTTCGGGAGTGAGTAGCTCGGATTTATCTCGAGAACGGGCGGTTATAAGGGAAAAGGCCTCTGAACATTTTTTGTAGACCATTAAATTTCGAAAGAAAAATGTCTTTTGAGATTTTCCGATAAAACGAATACCTCCGGAGATACTCCATCATTTACAAAAATACTCAACTGCAGAAAACCGATAAAAACCGTCAAAATATATTTTTCGCTGTTTAAATTCAGATAATCGATTCGTTGGTAATTAATTTAATAAATAAATTTTACGCTGCGACCAGGTAATCTCCCCCGACCCTCGAGCCCCCATCACCATCTAAAGAAAATCCTCTCCATGAAAAAGAAAAAAATCTAAAATCTCCCGATTTCTCCCCGGCCGTGAGGATCGAGTGAAATAAAAATCGTCAAGTGCGATAAAATTTCAGCGAATGGATTCTCTCATGGACATACAATATTGGCGAAACGGGGTATGGATTTGCCCTTGTAAAAGTGCGTCTACCCCCCTCGATTTGTAAAGAGGGTCGGTCTTCCGGAGTAAAAGCTCTCGCATCTTTTCTCCGGTGGAGGGAAAACCCCTGGGAAACAATAAATTGTCCCGTTCGATTCTCAATACCCACGGCATGTGTTTGATTCGACAAAAGTCCGTATACATAAGCAGCAATAACATGAATACATAGGGTATTCTTGCGGTCGAGACCTGACATTCTCTCTCTCTTTTTTTTATCTGTTTTCTCTTCTCCTTTACGACAAAACAATGAAACGTATCGGCGATATTCTCGCAATTTTGCGACCACTCAATTCCTATATCGAAATGGAGAAAGAGCTCTCTAGGCGTACACTGCATCCAAAAGGTTTACCCTCGCTCTGCGGCACAACGAAATTGACTCGTTCCAGGGGATTAACCCTGCTCATGCTTGTGCCATACAGTGTCTATACACAAAATCCTCTCTGTCCTCTCCGCCCTCCCCCTCACCCGGTGAGTCTCCTCTTGAGGCCCACCGAGACAGTCCGTATGGTTTATTATTATTGTTGGCAATTCGTACGTGCTCCATTTTTCCGTCATAATCGGTCGAGGCGGGGGCTATGATGTAATGCGAGGGATATAGAAATAATAAAAATATGTCGGGCTTACGGAGGCGAGGAGATTGCAGTTGACATGGTTTATTCGGTCTTTATTATTATAATGGCAGTGGGAGGGGCGCGGAATCCCCTCGCTGGGCGCCCTACACTCGTCGCTCGTTTTTAAATCCCTCCCGGGGGATTATTCAAGTTTTTACAATTTTTGGTGATTGTTCGACAGCGGATAATCGAGTTTTTACCTTAATCCGATACTTTACGACCGTCGCGCGATTTTTTTATTCGAAATTTGAGGAGAGAAAGTTTGGGAATCCTCCAGATGTCCTCTCTAAGCCCTCATATTTTATTTATTACATACAATCAATTTTTTTGCTTAGTTTATTTGCCATTCTGAGGAATTTATTCCTTAAAAAATGTAATATTTAAGGGAAAAAATTAATTATTGGCTTTCTTTTCAAAATTTGAGAAGGGAAATTTCGGAAAACCTCCAGATGACCTTTCTAAATTATCTGATTTTATTTACTACACATAATAAATTTTTTTGTTGGCTTTAATTGCAATTCCGAGGAATTTCTTCATTAAAAGTGACGAAATTAAGGGAAATCTGAGCTTCCCGACACAGGGAAAAATTATACAGACGAATTTTACTGATTTTTAATTGAAAACAGGAGATAGAAGAGTTCAATGAAATTCTTTCGAAGTAACTCGAGGCTTTGGCATTTTTATATCGAAAGTTTGAGCCCAAGTTTAATGAACTTCACTCTGTATATCAATGCTCCCTCAGGCAATACGTTTGATATATGTGTATTTAGTTGAGTGCCCCTCAAGTACTTGTGATCAAAGCGTCAACCCAAAATATAACGCTCAGGGTTAACTCGGTTAAAGTGCTGGTAATGAGATACATCGGCCGATTGAAAGTTCAAACTTTGCGGAATGATTATTTAGGATCGATACCCAGGGCCTCGACATCCAATCAGTCCCTCATTAAATTTTGTTTTATTTATTTATTGAGATCATACATGAGACTTGAAACCACCCGGAGTGGTGAGTTCACATAATTTATGAGGATTGAAAATGTAACAATTGCAGTGGATTAATAAATGGGGGATCGATGATTTTTTTAACGAGTGCAAATGGCGAAAAAGAGACTTTGAATTTTTCCTTGAAATGAAAATATTTATTCCATCGGTTGTGTTAAAATTCAGTGATTTCAGTCTGTAAATTCTCGACGAATGAACGAGGTCGTCGAATCGATAATTCAAGATGCCATTAGCGAGTGCAAGACTCGAAGCTTATGCACCCCCTGTAGAGACAACTCATCGTTTCATTTGCACGCTATTCCTCGTTATTCCATCCACTCAAAAAGAGACAAAAAAAAATTATAAAAAATTGCGAAGCCGAGGGAAGAGTCCAATGGAAAAATATGATTCCTCGACATTTCTGTTACAATTATATTGAGCCTCTGCAATCATTAAATCTTAGGAACAATTGTTTGACAAGTGTCTCGAGGATACTGTAACAATTTTAATGATTATGATAATTATTGAGGAGTGACTTGAGTGATTATTCTCTACTTTCCCGTATTTTCCGTCGAGTGGAGGAGAAAAAGATTTCACTCTCGTTACCCGTAGACTGTTGAGTATTGATTTGAGAAAACAAAAATTCGCCGCTGGTAGAAATTTATTTACTATTTTATTTATTAACTATTAACAATAGCTCACTCGCTCGTGGGGTGGGGGCGTTGTTGAGATGATTTTGGGAGAGGGAGGGAGGGTTTAGGGGGAGTTAAATAAATTATATTTGATGATTTCCGGGGATTGGGGCTTGAGGCTGGAGTTATTACACTTTATCTAGGCCTCGTCCTCGTTCAGCAACATATTTGGAATGCCATCGTTGATGGGGAATTTTCTCCCCGACTCGGGACAAAGTAAATCTCCATTTATAACTTCAACCTCCAGTAAAACGTGGTGTACTTTCTTCAGAAAATCTTCATTACCCTCGAAGTCTTGCACGAGAGTCTGGGGTAATTCACCGACATGCCCTATCTGTTGCATATTTACAGGATTTTAGTGAATATTCAGGGGATATTTTAAAGGTCGCTTACTTACACTTTCGGCTGCTTTCCATAGTGTATTCCAGTCCAGTTTTGGAATTATCCTCGCTATGAATTCGGAATTGAAATCTACTTCGGATACTTTTATGTCTTTCGCCTGGGGAAGAATAATTAAAATGGTAATTTATTCGTTTGTAGGGTAAATAATTTTTTTTGGGGGGGGATTTTTTGACGAGTTCATTAAGTTTCAATGAATACGTTTGTAATGAGGAATTGTTCTACTGGAATGTCTGACTTTCATTGATTTTGTCGTGAAATTGGGAATTTTTGGGGACTAAATTTGTGGATATTTCAGTTGAACTGAGGCAGAAGAAATTTTCCGATAGTTAGACTCTCAAAAATCAAATGAAATTAAACAAAAATACTTGGAGAATTAATACAAAAAAAGAGAAATCTCCACAAAATTATTCCCAATAAGAAGATTTCATGAGATTGACCTTATCAAAAAATCTCAAAAAAATTGAACACAAATTTTTTTCATGTCTCGAACACGTGTTTTTGCCCCTCAAAAATTCAATAATATAACCTAAAATCCATGATCTTAAACTGAATCCACAAAAAATGTCATACCACAATGCCAAGAGGATACCCCACAGTGACCCCTTTGAGGCACTTGGACGTCAGCATATTATGGGTCAACAGCTTCATGATTCCCCCCAGCAGCCCCACTAATTAACAATTCAATCCCCTATCTCAGAATTTTTCTCAAATTTGCTAAACAATTGTGCACTCTGAAGTCAGCCACTTCAACTGAAGATTCCACTTCCCAATTCCACATCCATTCCGGTTCCAACGTTCCTCGCGAGGATTGAGGTTAGATTGGTGCCTTGGAGTTTCTTAGGAGTGCCACTTGTCCCCGTTGAACGAAGTTCTTCCCCCCCGAAAGAGGTTAATTTATCAGGGAAATTATCGGGGAGCCAGTGGATCTCGTCATTTGGCAAAAAAAAAAAGACGAGACTAAAATCAAAGTCGTCGATGATAAACATTTGTCAGGGGGCGAGAGTGCTAAAAGTGTTGAGCAAAGCCGAGGATCTCAACTGGTGGATGATAGAAATTGTAAATATGATGCACTTGTGACGAGTCAATTGACAGGAGAGCCACATCATCTGTCCTTGATGAAAATAAAAAAAAAACATGTAATCAGCTGTAACTGACCGATGGTTGCACTTCACGTAAGCATATGCTGAAGTTTTTTTTATTTATAAATAATTAATACGAGATTGGCGAGGTGATAGGGGAGAGTGTATGTGATAAATATTGTGTGTCATACTTTTGGAATTCGCTGGCAGGAAAATTTTGCCTGATTGTCACGTCGTTAGCTCTCCCCAAGAACATCCGAATCATTTTTATCAGAAAAAAATTTTTCTGCTGCAGGAAAAAGTGGGGGGAATGATATTCAGATTACTAATGGAGATACTCATTAGTGTTACTGCTTTTTAGGCATTAAATGGACAGTATAAAGTTGTTTTTGATGCTTGAGTGGAGAATATAGTATGGGTTTGATTTTTATTTCCGGGTGATGTGGCAATAAACTGGTGATGTAGGAGGGACGCCTTCAACAGTCAATATCTATTAAACTAACGATGCGATTTCGATTGAGTAACATTCATTTTGAAGGCCGAAAAGAGAGGTTTAAAATGAGATAAAAATCGTCAAATTTCACTCAGCCAATGTTGAGTTATTGACTTTGAAAGATAATGCCATATGACCAGTCTTGAAAAACAAGGCATTAATTTTTTTCAAGGCTACCTTTTTCACTGAAGCAAAAAAAAATTACGAATATCATTGGATTCTCTTCAATAACAGGATGAACTATTGCAGGAGGAGAGGATAATTCCAACAACGACGTGATAAATAATGCTGACAACTGGAGGAACAAAGTCTTGACAAACACTGAAAAGACAAAGTGTCCCACAAAATGGCGAGGGAATTATTTCTGCTGGGTGTTCTGGTGGTGGGCCATATGGGCCATGTGGCAAGATGTTCCCTGGGCACATCGAGTGAGGATCACGTTGAATACATGAGCAGAGAGGAGCGAGAATCCCTGAAGGAGGAGACTCGTGACATGTTTTATCACGCTTACAATGCTTACATGGACAATGCCTACCCAGCTGATGAGCTAATGCCACTGAGTTGCAAGGGACGATACCGTGGCTCTCAGCCTGACCGAGGAGACATCGACTCCACACTTGGCAACTTCTCGCTGACCCTGGTGGACACTCTAGATACTCTGGTCGTCCTTGGGGACTTGGGGGAGTTTGAAAATGCTGTGAAACTAGTAATTAAAGATGTGAATTTCGACACTGACGTGATTGTTTCATTATTTGAGACTAATATTCGTATGCTAGGGGGTTTGCTGAGTGCTCACATTCTTGCCGAATACCTCCAGACACGAGCAGACATAATGCCCTGGTACAGAGGTGAATTGTTGAATATGGCGAAAGACTTGGGCTACAAATTCTTGCCAGCCTTCAACACCACCACTGGCATACCCTACGGCAGAATAAACCTGATGCACGGTATGAAGGGGGTGCCAGCTGAGATGTGTCGTGAAACATGCACAGCTTGTGCTGGATCAATGATTCTGGAGATGGCTGCCTTATCAAGATTAACTGGTGAATATATTTTTGAGGAAAAAGCACAAAAAGCCATGGATGCCCTGTGGCGGATGCGCCATCGAGGAACTGACCTGATGGGATCAGTTCTCAACGTACACTCGGGTGATTGGGTGAGGAGGGACTCAGGCGTAGGGGCAGGAATTGATTCGTATTACGAGTACTGTCTGAAAGCCTATATTTTATTAGGAGACGAAAAATACTTGGGCCGCTTCAATCGTCATTACCAAGCGATCATGAAGTACATCAGCCAGGGTCCAATGCTGCTCGACGTGCACATGCACCGGCCCAACACCAACTCCAAGAACTTCATGGATGCCCTCCTGGCGTTTTGGCCAGGCCTCCAGGTGCTGAAAGGCGACATTAAACCAGCAGTGGAGACACACGAGATGCTCTACCAGGTGATACAGCGTCACAACTTCATCCCCGAGGCCTTCACCACTGACTTCCAGGTACACTGGGGACACCATCCCCTTCGGCCCGAGTTCCTCGAGTCCACGTACTTCCTGTATCGAGCGACAGGTGATCATTATTACCTGGGAGTGGGTCGGAAAGTCCTGAGGAGCCTTCAGACGTACGCTCGAGTGCCCTGTGGCTATGCAGCAGTGTCAGACGTGCGAACCAACAAGCACGACGACACAATGGACTCGTTCGTCCTCTCCGAGACGTTTAAATACCTCTTTCTCCTGTTCACTGAGACCAACGATCTCGTACTCCCGCTGGACGAGTTTATTTTCACTACTGAGGGACACCTGTTGCCCCTGACACTGG
The DNA here is from genome assembly GCA_030522845.1 of Psyttalia concolor. NCBI lineage: Eukaryota > Metazoa > Arthropoda > Insecta > Hymenoptera > Braconidae > Psyttalia > Psyttalia concolor. The sequence goes on from JAPYZM010000975.1 coordinate 21,090, forward strand.
CAGCAGTTCGAACGAATGTCTCAGCGGAGCTGGATATCGATGCTGTGCAGGTCCAGGAGATGGACAGAACCTGTCCCAATAGTCTCCACTTATTTCCAGCATCAGTTAGACAGCCCCTGAGGAATATGGTCGAGGACATCTGCCCCAGGAGAATCATCAAGAGAAGACTGAGTGCCTCGGAATTCCAGGCGAATAATCTGGAGCACCTGAAGATCCTCAGCAATATGGGTATCACGATTCTCACGTCTGCTGATGGGAGAATTCAACTGCTTCACACGTTCTCCAACGCCAGGACTGTCCAGGATGCGGAGGAGGGGCTGATGTTCATGCAGGAGATGGTGGAGCTCAGTAGGAGGCAGGCACAGGACGACGTGACGAGACCCCAGACGGTTACTCTTGTCAGGAGTGATGGCAAGGAGATGAGCTTCATTGGGGGTCCGGCTCAGTTTGGCCCCAAGTTGAGGGGGGATAAGAGGGTTGTGGGCAGGCCTGTACTTGTTGAACCATCCAAGGCATGCGAGCATGTCACCAATGCCAAGATGATTGAGGGAAATATTGCCCTGATCTCCAGGGGGAATTGTATGTTCGTGGAGAAGGCGAGGATTGTACAGAAGGCGGGCGCCATTGCTGGAATTGTTCTTGATAATGGGATGGGATCCAGTGCTGGGGGGTCTTCCATGTTCTCCATGTCGGGGGATGGAAGTGCTGAAGACGATGTCAAGATTCCTTTTGTCTTTCTTTTTTATGCTGAGGCTAGTGAACTTGTCAAGGCTGTCATTGCTAGTGAGGGACAGGCCACTGTTACTATAGGCAAGTTTGTTTATTTATTTTATCCTCTTGTTCATTTTTTTCTGGCTTTCGTCTTGCTTTCCCCCCCAGGAAATTAAATTCCGTTTAAGCTCTCGTTAACGTCTCATTGACACGGAATTTTCTTTGTTGATTTAATGATTTAATAGATTAGACAACTGGGCGCTCTTCCTTATTTTATTATCACTTATTATTCCAGGCGACTATACAGGCGATGAGAGTCAATTAAAATCCCCAGTGAATGATCAATCGATGTTCGAGAGACTGAAAACGTCAGTGAAAGAGTTCTTATCTCGACCAGTGTCTACCCAGGTTTGTTTCATTTGTGGATCACTCCTCATTCTCCGCAAGTATTACTTTAGACAGAATTCCCGCTAGTTGTGTGACAATTTATTTAGTTTATTACAATTGTTATGTATTTCCTTTGTTTATAAGTTGCTGAGCCACTTGTGATTTCCTTTTTTTTTTTCTAATTATATTTTTTTATGACTGATGTTTATGAGGTCCAGTGTTTTATTTATCCACTCAGAGACTTTTCAATGACGAAATTCCTCCCAATTCCCGTGAATCGACGACGAAATAAACAAGACAATTGTTTATAATAAAGTATTGACAATAGAGAAATACTTGAACAATCCCCGACTCGATTAACTCCTCAATTTTCCTCAATCCAGAGTACAGGAGCTGTGACATCATCTCCATCGGGCGCATTGAGAAGGGCCACATGAGGGGAGCAATTCTGAAGCCCTCAGACATTCATCACCTGATGAATCTCAATCCCCTCGTAAAAATGTCAACAAAACCGAGCACACCACCTCTGATTGTGCCGGTTGAGGAGGAGTCGGTGCTATTCGAGAGGGCCTGGCGGGCTATCAAGCAGATCCTGGTGAATCAGATTCACGCGAGCACGAGGACACCGCCCAATGTGGTCATACCTCTCAGCCAGATAAAAGCGTACTACGATTGGCTGACGAAGGAGCGGAAGAATGAGGAGGCAGCCGCCAGTGAGGATCTCTCCACCTGGATGCTTGTCAATTGGTTTGTCATTGAGCTCAGTGATACTGTACCCAATCTGGACATTCCGGATCCCAGTTCGATGATACCAGCGCTGAGGACACTGGCCCTCAGGCTGGGCTCGCTCATGCTGAAGGTGAAGAAGAACTCGGAGGAGATGGAGGCACCCAGTGGAGTGGTGGAGTCGTTGAAGAATTATGAGAAACAGTTGTCGAATATTCTTGAGGTGCAGGAGAACTTGAAGGGGGAGTTGAGGAAGGCGTCGATGAAGGACGACGATGGGGCTTTCATCGAGAAATTAATAGCTGCAGTTGAAGGTGAGATGCATGAAGAGAATTTAATTACTGGGGGCGAGGGGAGCGACGACGATGTCATCGTCGAGACGGTTGAGGCGGAGGGACTGGGGTCCAGGTCTCGTGGGGAGGTTGAGGAGGAGGGACAAGGGTCCAGGTCTCGTGGGGACGTTGAGGAGGACGGGCAAGTGTCCAGGTCTCGTGGGGATGTTGAGGAGGAGGGACAAGGGTCCAGGTCTCGTGGGGATGTTGAGGAGGAGAGACAAGTGTCCAGGTCTCGTGGCGATGTTGAGGAGGAGAGACAAGGGTCCAGGTCTCGTGGCGATGTTGAAGAGCAGGGCCAAGTGTCCAGGTCTCGTGGGGATGTTGAGGAGGGCCAAGTGTTCAGGTCTCGTGGTAATGTTGAGGGGACAAGAGATGTCAAGGAAGAACTTTAATGTCTGGGGAGAGTAGGGGCTCACCGTTTTTCGAGGCACCCCATGGGAGCCTGAGATCATTATTGATCATTATTATTAATTATCATTTGAATACAAATATTATTTTCTTTTTTCTATTATGTAAATGCATTTTCGTTTTTCGTTATTCTCAATTATCGTAGGTAGGACAATTGAGGGGGAGTGTACAGAGAGATATTAAATTTCAATCAGTGTAAATAACAATTTCTATTGATGATATGGAACTGATAAATCATTGCCATTAAACTACGACTGTCGACGTAATTATAGCTCGTATATTTTTTTATTTGCAGAGGAAATGGTCTGTAAATAATTGAGAATAATTATCTTGTCTACCATTGGACGATTACACGGATTAAGGAGATATTTCAATTATAGGGGGAATTGGTTTTTTGTTTCTGTTTTTTTTTTTCTTGTCTCCTTAGTGCGAGTAATTGTCATATTCAAGTGTACAAAATGAATAGCAATTTAAGGCAATTGTCGCAGATCGTGTGAATGTCAATTGTAAAATGGTCAGTTCACGGCTTTGGATGCGTTCACGATTTATCGGTAGAATAATTTCGATGTATATATCCGTTAATGTTTATGTAATGTGCATTTACTTCTGATGCATACCTTGTGATTGTAATATAAATAGAGTGTACTATAACAGAGATATGGATAAATTGACATATGAAAGTGTTGAGTGTACTTTTTGGTATTGGATTATGAATTGTCTGAGCATCTGGAATTAAAGTTTCTGTTGAAAAATATTGATATTTATCAAATTTTAATTATTTCAATTATTTAACAACAATTTATTCATCAATTATTCGTTTAATTTGTGCACAAAAAACATTTCGCCCTTTCATTTGCAATAAAATAATTTTTTAACTCTTCGCATACGTTGTAAACGTACTATTTAATCGGAATAATTAATTATCTTTAATCGGGTAGTAATTGTTAATTGAAATAAGTCGGAGTTAATTGTATTTACCGCCTGGAATGCCGAATCGACCTGTACGCATCTCCTCCGCGCATATGCAAGATGGCCGCTGGTCTGGCGTAGGAGATGCGTTTCCTCGTTTATTTTGCGTATTTTTGAGGTAATTGCGGATAAAATAGCAACAATAATTATGAACAATAGTACAACAAGTGAGTAATCATTGCTGGGGAGGTTTTAATCATAAAATTGACGATTATTCCCCTGTATTCCTTCACGCAAGGACTACTGTAGGAGGTGACTAGTGTACTCGTCAAGTGACCCGAGAAGATTTCGCGACGCCTGGCGTCCCGACGTCTTCGTGAAGTCGTCAGATGGAGACGGCTGGAGAATTCTGGACAATGGACAAGTGTTTTCAGTGTTTTATCCTGTCTATTGACACTCTAGTCAGTAAAAATAGCAGTCGAGAGGTTAAGTGAGTGAGGACAGTTACTGTCAAGGGTCTCATTGTGCCCTTGCGATTAGGAAAAATCTGCAGGAGTCCCCGGGAGTTTCATTTTTGCCAACCACTGGATAAATACGCGAGATGACGATTCAGGTTTTTTTTATCGAGTTTGAAAAATGTGGGGACAAAGTGGAATACTGATAGTGGAGGATGGAGTGGATGAGAAGGTGTTGTGACGTTTGATGGCGTCTGGGAGTGCTGAGGGACCAGGAAGAGAAGACTTTGGGCAGTTCCAGGTTTGGAGGAGTCCACCTGGATTTTTAGGACTCTGGACAGCCGATGATATGTACCAAAGAGGATGGACTAAAGCAGCGGCTCTGCCTCCCCTCTCTTTTTGTTATTCATGAGTTTCTCATTATCATCACCAGCAGCAGCACCAGTTGACTCGTGTGTGTGAAATGTGACGTTTTTCATGAACTCCTGACAGAAAATTCGAATGATTATTATTTCTCCAATTGTAACAATCAGAAATTCAGGTGAATTAGTTGCAACAATTGCTCGATCGCCAGTCGTCGAGAGGAAACGAGATAATTGTTTATCAGTGGATTGAGTATCGAGTGAACTTGTGATGGTGATTAACCTGGAGTAATTGTCCCCCAATTTCTGGAGATACTCGTACTTTCACCGGATTTAAACGACCTAGAAACATCATCAGGTGAGTCTCTATCTTTCTCATGATAATTTTGTCATTTTCTCGGTTTTTGCGGATTGGAAAATTGTTGGGAAATTGAATTAGCGATGGAAAATTGGGTTAGGATCCAATGGACCACGACGCCAAGATGTTGGGGTGGGGATTGTACTAATTAAGACATCAGGAGGGGAGAAGAAATCTGGGGAATAGAGAATGAGGAAAATAGAGTCGTTTGAAGTCCTGATATCTCCGGGAAAAATGATCAGATTTCAACGAGCCTTATCTCACCTTAAGATCTGGAAATGGGCTTTAAGATGCAATCAATTTTTTGGATTTTTACTCAGCCTGATCGAAGTTATGAACGATTGAAAAAGAATCATTCAAATTTTGCTGTCTGAGGTGATGAAAAATTGACCGGAGTTCATCGCTGATATCTACTGATCCAACGGTGCAATTTGTGCAAATTAAATTTCATTTTAAACTTTGAAAAGGTAGCTTCAAAATGCAATAAGATTTTTCAATTTTCACTCAGCCAAATTTGCGTTCGAGAATATTTAAAGAAAAATCAAGTGTAACCTGTTTTGATGAGAGATAAAGACAATTTGACGGTAAACAATGATCCATATCTCCTGTTCCAACGATGCAATTTGAGCAAATGACATCTCATTTTAAAGTCCAAAAAAATATCTTCAAAATGCGACATAATTCGTTAATTTTCACTCAGCCAATTTCGATATATTGCTGATTGAAAATTGTTTGATGTTGCAATTGTCTTGTGGGGCTTCATTGATGTCAATCTTTTTGATTGTAAAATTTCTCCAGGGTAACATGGGGAGCAGTGGCCAGCTGTACAGCCTCTCGTGGGGGGAATTCGGTAGTTCTCTGACCTCGGCTGTTCAATTACTGAGGGGACACGGTGATCTGGTTGATGTGACACTTGCCGCTGGTGGCCGGAGTTTTCCAGCTCACAAAATCGTTCTCTCAGCCGCCAGTCCCTTTCTCCTGGATCTTCTCAAAGTAATTGTTGATTTAGTGGAGTTTATCGAGTGGATATTAACGGAGGAATTACTTTGATTCTAGAGCACACCATGTCAGCATCCAGTTGTCATGATCCCGGGCATTAGTTCGGATGATCTCGAGTCACTGCTGGAGTTTGTTTATCGGGGGGAAGTGAGTGTCGAGCCCTCTCAATTGCCCTCGCTCCTCCAAGCCGCTCATTGCCTCAGCATTCATGGACTTACGCCTCCAACTGTTTTGACTGAGGTGAGAGAATTTTTTAAATAATTAAATGAACAAGTACACTAAAACATTTTGTCTTCTTTTATTCAGTAGACAAAAACAATAGCACAGTTTACAATTGATTTCACTGGATTGACAAAGAAAATTGATTAAATATTTTAAAGTCATTAATTTCTTCCGTCCAATTTTATGTCAACAGAATGGAGTCGAGGTACCGCCGTCAGCAATTCCCGATCTTCCAGAGCCCATAAGCCGCGAGGCCATGAACTCCTCGATCCTCCCCCAGCGTCGCCGAAAGCGGAGAAAATCCTCGTCGTCCTGCTCAAAATGGCCCCGCCTGGACAACACAACCGACTCCGAGGATCGTCAAGAGGACGACAGGACGACAGATAACGACCAGAAGCCCGAGGAGTCGACGCCGGGTGACGAAGGTAAACCCAAAATTTTCATTTTCAATCCTCAATCAGCGGAAAAAAAAATTAAAAATCCCCAACAATTTGTGTTTTGTGTCCTTGTCATCATGAAATCCCCCAGAGAATGTGAACTCGATAATCAATGGACACAAGCACAACCATCGATCTGGGTTGAACTGCCAAAAAAAAGAAAAAAAAGCAAAGAAAAAACAGAACAAAAATCACCAATTGGAAACGATAAACCAAAGTCTCAAAATCATTTGACATTTAATCTTATTTACACTCGAGGACAATTAACTGAAATTAATAAACAGTTCAGCCCTGCATGGTAACAATGTGTTTGTGTCTGTTAGCAGGTACTGGGGAGGACTCCAGTCAACGTTGGCCACCAAATGAGTCGTCATTGGCGGTTAAAATAGAGGGCAATCAGCAGGAGATGGTGGATACAAAGCAACATCTTCAGAATTTATTGCAAGGAATGCCATTCTCATCTCTGAACTTTCCCAGTGGTCTTGTGCCGCCTGGAATAATCCCCTCAACATCCGCCGCTGGCTCGTCATCGTCCAAGGTCAGGGGGGCCTCTGATTGTCCGGGCCAGTGTGCACTTTGTGGCGCGACACTCAGGCAGGCTAGAAATCTTCGGAGGCATTTGTTGACCTCGTGCAAGTATCGATTTAACAGTCTTCCCACCGCTCAACATCTCCAAGATCAAATGGTGGTGGAGATAAAACCTGATATCGATATGTCTGGGTATATTGGGCCGACTTATATGACTGACAGCGGTGGCAGCAATAGCTGCGAGCCCATGGTCTTCAGGACCAGCAGTCCCTTACCGTCGCCGGGGGCGCGGGGGACTGACGTCGTCGGGAGCCATCAGAATGGACCGTCTCCTACCGTCGCCAGATGAGACTGAAATCGGTTGGGTGGGGCGAGGAGGGACTCATGCAGGGATGGATAATTAAAAATTATGCAATGATAGGTTTTTTTTTTTTTGCTCGTGAGGAAGTCGTGCGGACCGTCCTCGGGCCTTCGATGATCTATTGAGATTGGCAAATATTTCGTAAAGTGTGAATAGTCTTTTTCATTTTTCTTGGAGAAAGCAAATTTCCTGGAGAAGGTTCTCCTGAAATGTGATTGACTATAATTCAGACAAAAAACATTTAACAATTTTTATTGTTAATACATTGCGGCCAAAGTCCACTTGGTTTGTCATCTTGAATCCTTTCAATTTGTTTTTTTAAAACTCTTTGTACATAATTGGTAATTGATATTATTATACGATCGTTGGGGAATTATTTGTGTCTCGCAGATGGAAATTGTCCTCGATTTTATCATTAGAATTTTGAATTTTAATGTTTTGAGAATTAAGTTGAGGATTCAGTAATGTTGCTACGAATTTTGAGATTATCTTGATTTTTTTTTTTTTGAATTTCAATGTCTCCTTGCAGACCACAAAATGAAGATTAGGATTTTCTTTTTGTACTTATAGACTGCTAAGAATATCATCTCGTACAAATTCGTTAAGTTTTTTTTTTAATATTTCGATTTTAAGGGAGTGATTGGGAGTGAGGCAATAGTTTTCTTTTTCGATGTATGATTGAATAGAGTTAAGGGTTAATTTTAAATGAAAATACGATTAAAAAAAGAAAACAGTGGTACTAATTCGTAAGGATTTTAGAGTAATAAATTTGCCTTCTGTCTTTTTATTATTTTATCGTCCAATATTGAGGAGCTATTCAAATAGAGAGAGAAAAAATAATAATTACCTCTGGTGAGGATAAACGTGAATTGTAAAATGTACGTTATAGGATTTTGTAAATAAAAGAAAAGCAGTCCAGGAGGATTGGAAAAATTGATTAAGTCAATTTCATTGAATTTCCACTGATCAACAAACAAATCTGTTTATTCGATGACTATTCAAGCCCGAGTATTAGGCAATCGCTAATATTTTAGATACCCAGTACAAGGTGAAAAACGTCTCGGATCAGCCCACGACGTGTCCTCTGTGTGGAGCGATATTGAGACAGTCCAGGAACCTCAGGAGACACTTGGAGCTGCTCCACTTTGGGCCCGGTAACAGTGGAAATTCGGGAATAAGAGTGCGACGGCGTAAAACTGACTTTCGATCTCCAACTATGGTTCCAAGACCGAATCTACACAGTCTGAGAATGGAGCAGACGAGGTCCATTGAGAATCCCGATTTTTCTTCTGCCTCCCTAGCCTCCAGTCTGGCAGGTAAAATCACTGCCCACTTAATTTGATTGAACTAACAATTTTAGTATTACAAATTTACTGGGGGCCTCCCAATTGGAGCTCTCCACAAATTTAAGGGGAAAAATTCTCCCCGGACTTTAATACAATTCAATATGATTTAGGCAATTTACTATCATCCGGCGGTAATCTACTGAATTCACCCGACCAATGCCTCCAATCATCTGAGACGCCCTCCAGCGCCTGCAGTACAACAATCGCTAGCTCTTTGAACAATGGAATTTATCCGGTTGACACTAGTGCAAGTATGCTGAGCTGTCTACTACCGAATTTACCTTCATTACCGTCTCTGCCCACCTCCCACGATGTCTTCAGGCACAGTGAAATCCTCCGGGCGGGGATGGCGTATCATGACTCGTCGAGACAGCACGCACGGCAATTTCAACGTACAGATGTCACGTAGGCCCCAGCGTACAAAAGGGATCGATCGAGATTCACGGAATCATCGAGATATTTTATGTGACTCTTATGTTAATACTAGCGCCGTTACGGCCGCAACGTTGATGCTTTTTTTGTTATGTTATTTTCTTTTCACTATTTTTTCAGTAGCATTTCTCCATTAATAAATTTCTTTATATCATTCTTATTATATGTCAAAATAAATTAAATCATTATGCACTTATATGAGTTTGTAACTCAGTTAACTACAGCAAACCGTTGGTTTTGTTCATTTCGAAAAAGAAGCCCAGAAATTTTCCCGTCTCCCACTTCAATCATTTCCAAAACCATCCAAAAAAATATGCAACCCCTGCTATTCCCTCAAGTATCAAATTTATCTAATGGTTTAACAATCTGCGAAATGAGCGTTAATTTCAATATGACTCCGCATTTAGTTATATTGCTTTTCAATTTTCAAAAGAGAAGATTTGAATTTCGCGCCTTTTTCCCGTCGAGTTCGACCTCCAGAGCCTTCGATTCGACTTTCATGAAGTCGATTAGCATTCGAGTTTTCATTCCAGTGCGATTCGAGTGCTCATTCGAGACTCCCGATGCCTCTCTCTTATTATATAGGATAGATAATATAATTGTTATTATTATTATTGTTTGAGATTAAATAAATAACTGGATAAATGCACATTTATCGTGCAATTAAGAACTCCCTCTGAACTAGAGGTATCAGGCAAATATAAAATCCAAGGAGGTTACTCGAAATTCGGGGAATTAAACGGTCGCGTGGCATCGAACTCCTCAGTGTTTATGTTACCCTGGTATTTGTATCGTCGCCGAGAGTATTTGGACGGTATTTACTATCCCCTCAATCTCTGTTGTTTTGAAAAAATT